>BLXL01009984.1:0-38282 GCA_023170135.1 Acarapis woodi | reverse complement strand
TTTCGAAAATTCGCAGAACAAAACAAAAAATATGGCGAACAGTGAAGCTGCAATATAGTATTGTCGATGTTCTGTTTATTGCTAGAATTAAGTGCAATATAATGAACGGAAACTAGAACATTCAATATAAAGTGAATGTCACTGATACATCTGATTAAGTTCTTTAATTTCGAACTCTTTAATCTCTAGTTATTACATAATAGGAAATGTGATTAAATGATATGATTGCGATTTTGTTCGAAAAGCAAAAGAAAAATTACGTTCATTGTTAAAAAAGAAAACTTAAACCGGATAATTGAAATTTAATTTCTCACATTCAAATTTTTACAATTTGTACTCTGATATTTTTAATCGTAGTAAGTACTTAAGAATATTCTTGTTTATTCTTGTTAATTCTAAGTAGTTCTAAATGACTTAAGAACCTTCACTTGAATTAGTGAATAAAAAATCGGCGCAATCTCGTTTCCCTTTTATCTAAATTATGTTTAAAGGTTAAATTTATTGCTTTTTTTTTTTATTTAATTTGTATTTTTTGAGATGCTAAATTTACTACTCAATAAAAAAAAAAAAAAAAAAAAAAAACATAGATAAGTGATTAAATCGTATTAATATTTTCTATTAATTCTTTAGGGAGATTTGTGTGCTTATCATCTTTTTGAGGCAATTCATTTTCGCGTAAAATTTTACGTATTTTTTTTTAAATTTCAAAGACGATTTGATTAAAGTTTGTAACCTAGCCTACCATTGAGAAATTTATTGAATAAAAGATGGCTTCACTTTGCAAATTTAAACAATTAATGAATGTCTCAATTTTAAAGAACCTAAATTGCCTGGTCAAGAATATTTCGACAACTACTGCTTGCAATCTTGACTTTCAAGCACAACCTGATGAAAACGGTAAAATTAGATGTACACTTATACCTGGCGATGGTGTTGGTCCAGAATTGTGTGCATCTGTCAAAGAGGTTGTTCAAGCAATGGGATCACCTATTGTATTTGAAGAATTATTTATTAGTGAAATCAATCCATCTATGTCGGTACCAGTTGAAACAGCGGTCGAATCAATTAAACGTAATCAAGTTGCCCTAAAAGGCATTCTCTCCACGCCAGCTGCTACCAATGTGAATTCGAGCGAATTGCAATCATTAAATATGCGAATGCGAAAACAACTTGATTTGTTTTCAGGTGTTGTTCATATCAAATCAATGGAAGGTATTGTGAATACTAGACATTCTAACATCAATTTTATTATTGTGCGAGAACAAACTGAAGGAGAATATTCCGCACTCGAACATCAATCAGTTCCTGGTGTAGTGGAGTGTATGAAAATAATAACTGAAGATAAATCGCGTCGCATAGCTAAATTCGCGTTCGATTACGCAAGTAAACTTGGTCGTAAAAAAGTAACTGCAATCCACAAAGCAAATATTATGAAAATGTCCGATGGTCTTTTCTTGAAATGTTGCCAAGAAACAGCTCAATCATATCCACATCTTAAATTTGACTCTATGATTATTGACAATACTTGTATGCAAATGGTCAGCAATCCACAACAGTTTGATGTGATGGTCATGCCTAATTTGTATGGTAATATTATTGACAATCTGGCTACCGGTTTAGTTGGCGGTGCGGGTGTTGTACCAGGAGCAAGTTATTCAAATTATTGTGTTATTTATGAACCTGTAAGTTTTATACATTTAATGTATGAAATATAAATTTATCAATTATTATTTTTTAAAAAAAAAAAATTCTTAAAAAATTAGGGAGCTAGACACACGTTCGGTCAAGGGCAAGGTAAAGGTATTGCAAATCCAACGGCCATGTTACTATGTGCTGCAAAATTAATGAAACATTGCAATCTTTACGATGAATCAAAAAAATTACAGAGAGCCGTTAAAAAAGTGATCAAAGATGGTAAGGTGAAAACAAGAGATTTAGGTGGATATGCGTCCACTTCACAATTCACCCAAGCTGTCATATTAAATTTAGATCAAGTATAAACATTAGTTTCCACCTAGTATAGTGTTCAATTTTGTTATTTAAAATTTTAGTTAAAAACTATGTGCACATTGACAATTAAAACGTTATCCTTGCACTGTCGATGTAATTTTGCACATATTTTACAAAAGCCTATCTTTAAATCAAGTTTATTTATCATCAAAAAGTGACATAAAAAATTAGCTTCTTATTACATTAAAAACATACAATGTTTTCTTGTGATCATTCAACTTGTTTCTTCAACTCAAATGATTACCAAAAAAAAATTTATTTTCATTAGGTTTGTTGGTTGAAATTTGTTTCAACAAATGTGTTCGATATTTTGTTTGTTTTTTATTTATTTAAAATTTTTTGCTGTTTTTATAGGTAAATTTTAGACTGTTTACTTAATTAACTTAAATCTAGTCTAATTTATATAATACAACTCTTTGTAAGTCTTCTTTCACAATCATCATCCTGTACATATTTTTAGCAGAAATGTTATATTTCTTAAATGTGGCTTTTTAAATTACGAATCGATTCAGAGAATATTTACCAAATAAAATTAAATTTGTTAAATTTATTGTTATTTAAGCGTATTGATTGTGAAAAATACATAGTAATCAATAATTAATAAAAATGTATTTTTGAATCACTTTTTTTTTTAAAGAATACAAACTTTTCAAATATTATTTTAATATGAATCAATTATTTTAGTCTGGCTAATTTATGGTATTCGATATTCACGTACTAAATAATCTAAATTTTTTATAATTTGAAAAAATTATCTAACATTTATCTATTATGCTCATCAACAACGTATTATAAAGTACCTTAATAAATATTACTTGACACTTATCACGTGACACGAACTTTAATAAAGTCTGCATGTTGATGATTTATGTCTTTGTTTAGTGATGATTAATCGAAATAATGACTGACTAAGAAAAAAAAAAAACAGACTTATTCATTATTTCATATTGATAATCCACTTACTACTAAGTGCATACAGATAACCTAATTAGTTATACAAGTTTGAATAAATATGTGAACGACAATAATTGTAGCGTTTTGATAATTTTTAATAACAGCCATTCACATAACATTAGGATTGCTAAGTAAAATATAGAAAGTCATTTTCAAAAGAAAATTACTTATTTAATACGTGCATTAAAATATTTATGATTAATAATTTTTTATTTGAATTACTATATATTTACTATATATTCACTTTGTTCAAGACGTAATTTAAACCATCTTTCAATCCTTCACCTATGACAATAAAAGTCATTTAGAAATTTTAATGGAATTTCAAATTTTTATCTTTTTGAATTACCTGTTTGCGCACAACAAGGTTGAATTTGCCAAGCTCTATTTTTTATTGATGTTAAATTAAGTTCTTTTGCGATTTCGGATGAGGAAAGAGCAGAGGCTAAGTCTTGTTTATTTGCATAGATAAGCAAAGGAACTCGATCAAGTTTCTCTTCTTCGAGTAGATCCATGAGTTCCTGAATGAAATTTTCAAATTACGCACAAAAAATAATTTATTTCAAAAATAATAAAACGAATAAATATGATGCATGGATATTGATTAATTGAAAAAGTAATTTATAAAAATTAACTAAACTAGATATAATTCTTTGGAAGGTTAAATTGTGAAAATTATCTGATATTGTTAACTCATCGATCTCATACTCACCATACTAGTTTCTTCTAAACGCGGTTTATCTGCCGAATCTACCACGTAAATCTAAAAATATTATTTGAGTGTAAGCAATAATTTTGTCCTTATATCGCATTTTTTATTTTAAATAAAATAATACATACTAAAACATCTGTATTTTGAAAGTAATTTTTCCAATAAGGTCTTATTCTGCGCTGGCCACCCACCTATAAATTTGATACACAATCAGTTACTTAAAAATTAAAATTTATTAAAACTTACGTCCCACAAATTCAATTTAAATCCTGTTGTTTGAACGCTTTTGATATTGAATCCCTTTTATTTATTGTGTGAGAAATTAAATTTAGTAAAAAAATTTATCATTCACTTGCACTCAGATAATAAAATAAAATTAGATTTAAATCATACTTGTGTAGGAGTTATGTGATTTATGTCTTCGGATGCTAATTTCTTTAAAATAGTCGTCTTGCCAGCATTATCCAAACCTAATAAGAGAATACGTATTTCTTTACTCTTAAAGTTCTTGAACTTTTTGAAGAATGATAATAAACCCATTTTCTAATGTACAATACAAAATTTTCTTTAATCAAATTTTCTGAAAGGTTCAATGAATAAATTTGATTTTTAAATATCATGTAACTTACTCGATAAGTTCCATTTAAATTTAAAATTTAAGTTAATTTTTCACTTTTTTTAAGGGTGTCAGGAAATTTTACTACATATTTGTTTTTTTTTATAAATCAGGTAGCCATGGTAAATGGTGAAGTATCGCTTCGTTCAAATGCATATTTTTTTTTTTGGAAATTCCAGTTTTTCTATGTCTTTAATTTATTATTAAAAAATTATTTCAAAAATTGAAATGATAATAGAAGATGAAAATGTATTATAAAATCGATTAGAAAACCAGAATTTAAAAATTTTTTTCAATAATTAGTAATTTTACATTGCACATACTGAGTTTTTCTTAGAGTAGTCGTTTGTGCGTGCTTTCTGAATATCATGCATAACGGTGTGCGTTCAAATCCAACGATTGGTTCTAAAGTAACAAAATTTAAAAACTACTTGTTAGCCAATGTTAAACTTCATTTCAAGTTTTGTGATGAAATGTCTATCGCCCCAGTCTGAATTGACTTTAAATGTTGATTGTATAGAACTTCTGATTTCATGTGTGAACTTTTACATCATTTCTTATTGTATTCATTCTTTCAGTCGCGACTAAATTATTTAATCTTTAAATAGTCGTAGAATCTCAGTTTAACGATTACCTGAGCGAATTTGAATCTGATTGTTCTTAATTGCTTAATCAATTTGTTTTCAAATGGCTTTTTTTTTAACTTAAAAAAAAAAAAACACTAATTTGCATTTTACTAACTTTAAACAATTTAATTTATCGGATCAGAGGGGGCCTTATCATTGTCTAGACAAGAGCTATGTTTAAAATATTTATAGTGATGGCATGATACGCGGATTTTATCAATTCAATCGTCATAGGTTTTAGCATACTGGTGTTTTCTTTACAAATTTTACATAGCATGAGTCTGCGAGAAAACGACTAATATACTAGGTAAAAAACTTACACAGGTAATATACATATCTAAAAATGTATTTAAAAACGATGACTCTGAAACAATCCATTTAAAGTAAGATTTCTAGAGCAAGTCCCAATTCATAGCTACAATTTCTTTAGAAAATTAAAGTTTAATGCTGTGATTTTGGTGTGGTGACTAATTTTTTATTGTGAATATGCACCGGTGTAACCCCCTTAATACGTGTGCAATTAGTTTTCTTTTTTTCATATTATTTGAAATAAAAACATTGAATATAGAATACACAGAGGTGGAGTTCATTAAAGCTCGGTCTATAATTTTAAAAATCAAACAAATACATTTATAATACTGTTTATAGCTAATAAATAACAGACATAGTGAATTAATGTGTCTTTCTGTGTCCATCTGAAAAATTGATCTTCTCTCCATAAGACCAATTTTACAAGCGAGTTATAGGTGTGAAAATTTAATAGTCATCTGTAGCAGATATTATTCAATCTCTTCATAGGCAACAGGTCACAAGTCTTCGATCTTTTTTTTTTTTTTGTATCTTCTGCTAAATTTTCTAGTGTAAAATTTTGTGAAAAATGAGAAACCACGAAATGAAGCCGAAAATTTTACCAAAATTAAAATTCAAGATATTAAATCGTCAAATGATGAATTTAGATTTGCCTTTAGATTTGACAATCGATAAATCTCATCAAGTTGAGTCTATTTCTTTATTCAAGCCGTACATTGATACATCGTACATTAAATCACACCAAATCAAATCAAATATTTTACCCAAAGAACCTATAATAAATGAAACTATGACAAAAAATCTATTTAATCAATTTGACTTGTCGTCTCCATTTATGTATAAATTATCTCCATCATTTAGCCTTTCTAATCCATTCCATTGCTCATCTCTACCATTTAATCATGCAATCATAAATTCGGCTTCTAATTTTTTAAGTTTGATTCCATTGCCTACCGAGCGTTCTTCATCTTATTCACCTAACTCGATTCTTTCAAATTCAACAATTTCATCATTAACGGATTCGTCTACTTCGGTAGATTTTAATTATAAACCACTTTTAGAAGTGGAACAAAAGCCTCTCGATTTAAGTACTAAATCGAATAAAAAAGAAATCAAAGCAAAATCAAAAAGAATGCAAGAAGTAAAAGAAAATCAAAAACTGATTAAAAACAATACAAATCAAAATCAAATTTTAATTAAATGTCCATCTTGTTGGCAAATGTTTGATCAAGAAAATAGTCTTCGCAAGCACATCAAAAGTAAACATCAAATTAATGATGGATCATCCACATTTGATCGCTTGCATAAATGTGAACATTGTGTATTGGCATTTACACGTTTTGATATGCTCCAACGTCATAATAGAAAACATACAGGTGAAAAGCCTTATGAATGTAGCATGTGCTTTCAAAATTTTAGCCGCTCGGATCATTTGAACACTCATCGAGTAAATCACTTTGGTTTAAAAATGTACAAATGTTCTAAATGTACGTATGCTTCAAGTAGACGTGATATGGTCAGTCGTCATCTACAAACACATTCAAACGGTACAGATTCAAATGCATATGTTAAGACAGACCTATCAGTTAAACAATTATGTAAAAGGCTTATCCATTCAACTCCAGATCAAATACCTGAATTATTAGACAAATTTAGATTAGAATGTTAATTAATTGTTAAATTAATATTTTATTGATACATATCACTGAAATTTATACATAATATAGCTAAGACATGAATTTATTAATTTTCTAAACATTAAATGTGAAAATTAAAAAAAAAAACTTGATTTTTTTTCCAACAAATTTTCATTATTTTTTAATGTAAATTTAATGAAACTCGTTTTTTAACTGCTTTAATAAAATTCCTTAATTTTTAATAAACTGGTTCCGGGAATTCGGTTATTTGTAAAAACCTTTGGAAAAAATTATCTTATTACTTTAAATAAATTTTCAATCATGAGATACAAACTTAAGGATAACCTTATTCACATCAATATATAAAAAATATTGCTAAATAAAGCAAGATAAGGTGTAAAGAATTTGGCGAGTGATGATGTGAGATTCAATCTGTTTTTTACTTTTATTTAAGATTGGCAAATAAAATAAACTACTTTTTATTGGAATAATTGAATATGATTTAAAGATTATTTGATTATAATCGTTCACAAATTTATTGCGTAACATCATTCATTGAAAACGTGTCTATAAATTATAATAATTCCATAAAAAAGATTATATTTTTTGGATTCTATTCTTGTAGGTTTAACTTATAAAATTATTTATTAATTGCTGTCGTAGATTATATTTTATACAGACTAATTATTAATATTAAAAAATTTATGATAGTAAATAAAACTTACTTACATTCTAATTCAATTTGTGTAATTAAAATTAAAATTAAACATATCAGGTGTTTTTACATTAAAAAAAATTTAATTTTAAAATTGTATTAAGATTTATCATTTTTTTATAATGTAAGTCAAAATAATTCAAATGCAATTTAATAAATTATTTAATTGAAGCAATGAAGATAAGATTCAATGATCTTAGCCATATGAATTCGTTGATATAATAATTTGAATAGATAGATTTCAAAATAAAGAATCAAAAAAAAGTTCGATTCAATATGCAAGTCTTAAAGTGTAAGGAAAACTTTTATCGCTTTAGATTTTTGTGAGAAAATACTAGTCGAAACATTTTCGATAATGTCAATTTAGTAAATCTGAATTTATTACGCAATTTTAAAAAATTCAATTAATGAAGGGTAAGCAGTCTGTCGATTTAGCTAATAGAAACTATGACAAAAAAAAGAAATATATATAAATAAAGCATGAATAATTAATTTTTAGATAGGTAAGTATTGAAGGCATTTTTAATTAATGTAAATCACATTTTTATATTAATAATTTAGTTAAAAACATTATCATATTTGTACATTAAACGATTCTTTATCTATTTACTTTGATATGCGGAGCGTAAGTTGGAGGACTATTTTATATGTATAATAATACTTAAGTTAGTATTATATAACTTTTAAAAAGATTTAAATCAACAGTACAAAGAATTAAAAAAATAGAATGACCTTAGGTATCTATTATAGTGACTTTACTCTCAAAGTCCATTAAAAAAATTATTTTCTAATTTACTCCAATGGTCAGTTGACTTTTACACAGTTGCGAAAAGTTAGAATCTATTTTAGATCTTATTTTCAGTGCCCATTTGAGTGCTAATTTCTATACATATTTTTTTAATGTACAGAGCCGTAATTCTTATGTACGTAAATTTTTTTATAGTGGGCATATAAAAATCATAATATGAACTAACAAAGGTTTAATTAAAACTACACCCTAATGTATTTTTAAATCAAATGAACTCTTTCTTAGGATTTGAAACTAGAAAGACGTGAAAAACAAGAAAAGTAAATCAAATATCGTTTGCCTTTAAACCTATATACTAGAAAAAAATATGGTAATAAGAACGGACCATCAAAAAGATTAAATGATAAGTTTTATAGGGAATAAATCAAACTTTTATATTAACAGTTTAAAAAAGTGTTATAAAGCAGTTCCAGTCTTCAGGTTCGCCACCCGTCAATGAATTTTTGCATCTTGGTAAGTCTAGACGTTATATATACGTATATATTGTGTGGCATTTAATGTTTTGAAAAAAAATTTCTATGCAATATAAAAAGCTTTCAATACAGAAAGTATATACACCGTCGATAAAAGTTTCACATATTTTAATTTATTTATATATCCCACCTATTGAATGAGAGTGAAAATATTTACTAAAAACATTAATTTAATAGACTTGATTTGAGAACTTATCCATTTATGAATTAAATAATATATACTGTATTATAATTTAAATAAAAATAAAGCGCCCCACTGAACAATAAGACTCATCATACACTGTAAAAAAAAACCAATACAATCATTGAAAATATAAAAAAATTTATATACACATGATCAATGTTTGTGATCAATATATATATATACTGTCAATTATACAATCGATAGGTAGTCAGTTAGACTGATCGACCTAGTGAATTTTGATCGCCAGTTTTTAACAGCAATTTTTTTTTATTAAATAATTTACTAATGGATTTACTGAAAAAAAATCATTCAGACATATTCAAGTATTTTTAAGAGCAATATGAGAGTAAAGAAAATTTTAGTCCAAGTTTGTTGATAGATACAACTATAACGAAATTCTAGCCACTTTATTAAGTAATCACATGATTCAAAAATTTATCCAGGACCTGATAAATGTCAGATTTTATGAAAAATATTGCGTCGTTAATAACTTTTATGAGTATTTTTCTTTTTCCTTTTTGTTAAGAATTGAATTCCATTGAGTTTATGACTTGATTTTCAATAAGTATTTTCATTTTCTTATGATTAATAAAAAGATCGAATTTGAATTTTCAAAAAAATACATAAGACGAGTTTGGAAGTCAGTCCATTTGTAAAATTTTCATTTTTATTTTCATTATTTCAATAATTATTAACAATTTTAGTTAATTTTTTTGTTTAATTGACAAAATTTATTTTATAAGATTTTGTTTTTGATGTATGACTTTCCAAATGAAAATAATAAAAGAAAAATCACAGATACCAGATTTCAAAAATTTATTATATATAATATATCACTACTTTCTATAATTGATGGTAATCTATAAAAATATTTTGTATTATTAATTTCGGAATTCAGTATAAAAGTTGCCTAATTTTTTTTTTGCATAGGCTGAGCACGTGTAACGGCGTTAAAAATAGATTGTAAAAAGTGTGTCATAAGGTACAAATTATTAAACAGAGAATACAATTTAATTTAGTGAATCTTACAAGGAGGGGAGCATTTATTTTTAGAATTTAAATTTCACGTAGCAAAAAATTTCTAAGATTAGTCCATTTTTATAGGCAAAAATAAGCCATTTAAAAACTGACAACAATCCAAAGAAATCATTGATCTTTTAGAATATTTATATTTTCAGTAAAAATAACTGTTTCAATAAAAAATTAATAAATATATATACTTAATTTTAAAATTCTATTGGACAGTTATTGTATAATTTTCTAAAATTTTCAAAGAACAAAATTTATCAACTATTTTATAATAATATTCATAGAAAATTTAAATTCAAAAAATTTTACAGGACTACTATGACAGGTTATAACATTTTCTAGCTGTCGGGCTATACAAATTTAATCGGCAGATGAAAAGAAATTGTTACATAGTTCAATTTTATGAAAGAAATACCTTTACATGATTCATGAACTAGTCATACGAATAGATGACAAGTTTTTTTTTATTTTCATGCCTAAAAAATTATAATATGTTGTTTAGATAATAGAAACAAAGTTTAAGTGAAAACATTCTATCCTTTGAGGTAAATGTTCAACAATCATATCAATATTTGTTACAACTAGAATAAAAAAATTTCTTATTTTCAATTACTCTTTATATACTATATTATATGCTAAAAATGTCCAAAAAATAAATATTTTGTATTTTTCCAATATGTAGCACTTAAGCTCTTTAGTTAAATAATTCTAAATTGAGTATGAAGTGAAGTATTGTTCGGCAAAATAAATTAATCACTGAAAAAAAAAAATCAATAATTTTGCGTACAACAATGAATTGATTTATTCATAACAACCATTAAACTTAATTAAAATTCACAATTGTCAAATTCAAAAATGAATTCACTTGAATATCTTAGCAGATTTCTTTATTTCAAACAATCAATTTTCGATTTAAAATTATGAATCATAATTTTTGTAAATTGTTTTAAAAAAAAGAATAAACTGATTATCGTTTGAAAAGATTAGAAAAAATTCACCTTTACTAAATTGAAATCGTGTACAAGTCACTAAATCGGTTCTATTTACGGACGATTTTAAAAATTTGACTAAACTATTTACATATGTAATAGCTTTAAATATAGTAATGATAACAGAAATTGAAATACAATATTACAAAAAACTATGAATTATGAACGATTGTGTAAATATGTTAATTTAATTTTTCGATTACATTATTTTACATGAAAATTTCAAGAAAAACACAAACCATTTAACAATTCAAATGGCCTACTAAACGTGAAGAAAAATTTACAAATTCATATCTTAATCATATATAAACAATAATTATTTTGCAATAAATTTTTGATTTAGTAGCTCGTTTTTTGCCCTTTTGCAAAATAATATAGAATAATTAGAAAGAAAATTTTATTTTTTAATATTATCTTCACTTTTGATTATTCATAAGAATATTGGAAATTATTATTGTATAATAACGATTTTTTTTCTTTGTATTATGCATGAGTCGATAATCTATATTTTTAGTTTTTATGAAGCCTTTTTCATTAACAAAAAATTAGAATAATACTTGAAAAAAAATTTAAAAAGAATTTTATAGAATATTTGAAAAAAAAAACGTTACATGGACATTTGCCATAGAATATAAGATGAAAATTTATAGTGTTTGTAACAGAATTATACTTATATTAGTTTTGAGATTTTGTATCATTTTTGGTTAGAAAACAAAAAATGATTTTAAAATTTTTTATTTCCGCTGAAATAAGAAAGAGATATAAAAATTACTCATTCAACCGTTCAGACATCATAAGGCAAAATTTAAAAATTTGCTCGATTGAAAAAAAAACGTTAGAATTAGTTATTTATAGTGAAACTAAGTTGATTAGAGTGTCATCTTGTGATTTAATAATGCACATATAAGAATTAAACATGAAAAGCAGACCATGTGTGTTAGGAAAACAGTAAAAATAAATTTTCAAATCAGGTTTAAGGTGATTCTCAATCTTCAAATTCAAATTTGATAATTAAATTTCAAAATTATTTTAATATTTTATTAATCTCTTCGGCTTGAAAATTTTTGTATAATTTAGTCAAATGTAAATAAGAGCTTAATGTCTTTCGATTCAGATCAAAATAAAATTCACGAAGATTATTACACATTTCTTGGCATTTCAAAAAATGTGAGTAAATTTCAGTAATTTTATAATGAAATAATTGAAAATTTATTTGATATAGTTTAAATTTCTTTTTTGCTAAAGGCCACCGATACAGAAATTACAAATGCATACAGAAGATTGAGCAGACTTTATCATCCAGACAAGCATCAAGAACATGATAAAAAAGATGCTGCTAATGTTTTGTTTTATCGAACGAATAAAGCTTATGAGGGCAAGTAAAAATGTTCGAATTCTTAATTTATCTTATCATATTGATTTGAATTTATTCTTTTTTCATATGAATGATTTACAAAATAAAGTTTTAAAAGATCCACTCAAAAGAGCAATATACGATGCGCTCGGCGAAAATGCTATTGATTCAGAAATGTATGAAATAGTGAAACGACAAAAATCACCTGAAGAAATTCGAAAATCGTATGAAAAATTGTTGAAAGATAAAGAAGAAAAACAATTGAAACAATTTCTTAATCCTCGAGGAACAGTAACTCTTGGAATAAATGCAATAAGTTTATTTAAAAAGAAAAAGCGAAAACGTGATCATGTTAAATTGAGTTCAATGGGTTTAACAGCGGCAATTGATTTGCCTATAAATAATCGTAATCGGTTGACTGTTTCAGGTCTAGTAACTAGTAATAATAAAAATGGAGAGCATTCTTTTACAGTCGCCATGAAAAACAATTTTTCTGAAGATTTAAACACTGAATTTCGTTTATCAGCTGGTCAAAATAATTTTCTAAAATTTAGGGGTATGAAAAACATTACCAAACGAGATTTAATAGGAACTTCATTGGTGTTTAGTCCAGAAATATTTCGTTTCTTCAGTAAGGAAATTAATTACGTACACTTACTCAGTAAATATTTGGCCTTCAACTGTGCCTTAAAAACCGATCTTATTGATAATTCATCACTAATCTCTACGTTGAGCTATAACAAGGAAAAAAATAAAATTGATTTGGAATTCATGATTGGAATAAAAAATAGTTATTTAAGTTTATCTTATATTCGAAGTTTGGACATAAATGATACTAAATTGAAAACCAAATTTAAGTATAGTTCTGCTGGTCTACAAGTAGAATATGGATGTGAAACTAAGTTGACTAAGTATTCAAGTGTTGAAGGCATTGTATCCTTCGGCAATTTATTAGGTGTTAATGTGAATTTGTCGGTTTTTGTCTTTAATCACGCCTATACATTTGACATTTTGTTGAGTGATACGGTTATTTTAGGTCCTATAATTTATGGCACAGTTTGTCCGATGTTAGTCTATTTATGTGTTGAAAAGTACTTAATTAAACCTTACCAAGACTCACATAAGAAGCAAAAAATACAAGAAGATTCGCAGGAAAATATACAAAAATTGAGTGTGAAAAGACGTGAAGCTGAATTATCAGTTCAATTAATGCAGGTTGCTTATGCACGTTGTGTGCAAAATGAGCGAGCTAAAGATCATGGTCTAATAATTGATGTGGCGATTTACGGTAATGCCAAAAATTTACACGATTTTGTAAATAAAAATATAAGAGATGTGCCAAATGAAAATGTAGAATTAAATGATCTTGATGAATTAGAATCTAAGCAATTAATTTTGGTAACAATTCCTTTACAAGTTTTAATAAAAGATTCAATGCTTTTATTACCCGAAGGGACTAAAGTAAGATAAATTTTTTGCCTATTTATTGTCATTGTCTTTATTTTTTTCCCTTTCAAAGTTTCTGATTTTTCTTTTTTTCAGTCAAATTTACCAGGATTTTTCGATCCATGCCCGAATCGAGAGAAAAAATTGTATATAAGATTTAAATTTAAAGGTGTATTAAAAGATATTTTTTGTTATGATAACGGCAAAATGAGATTGCCTTCTTTTAACTAATGAAGTTGAGTTTTGAATAAAATTATACTTTCAATGCAAAAGTTTCATTATTTAAGAATAATAACTGACAAATACTAGTTGCTGGATTTGACTTTCAAATTTTAAGAAATATAGATAAATTATTTTTTTTTATCCATGTGCAACAATAAATTAATTTTTGATCAAATGGTATTAGAAATGATTTTTTTTTTGAATAGCATTTTTTATATTTTAAAAAATAACCTCTTGTTAAGGTATTAAGTAACTAAAATTGATTACAAAATATAGAATTGTACTTTATTTTTTTGTTTTGTTTAACTTCAAAGAGAAGATGTCAAAAAATAATCTCCAATTAGTCTCATACATTATATACAGTCAAATGAAAATTTGTACGATGAATCACAAGCGTACTTGAAAGAATTTTTTTTAACTTAAGTGTTCTATATATTTTGATTGCATGTTACAAAATGCAAATATTTTGTAAATAATAGAAAAAATGAATGCAATTTCCCGGATTTAAATGATTCACGAGATATAAAAGATCCATTCCAAATTGACAAAAAAAAAAACCGGTTCTATTGATTTCCTTATGTAAGAAAAACTATTTGTGATGACTCATTAAAAAACTGAGAAATTTAGCTTAAATATATTTGTGTTTGAATATTTTATTTTATACATATTAATCTGGATGAGCCCCGTAAGATAATTTTCATTTTTCAAAATGGAACATAAATTGTCTTTTTTTTAAAAAATATTAAGTAAAAAACTTTTTAACAAGTAACTCAAATAATACCTAGATTCAATTATATTTCAGGTCAATTTAGAATTTTTTTGCTTTATAAAAATATTTTATTTTTTTTTTTTAGACATGAGAAAAATCATTACTTGATATCATTGGCATAATTTTTTTTATGTGATTTTAAATTTTCAAGAACTTGAAACAAATTTTATTTTGTTAATGTGGCAGTATTAATTTGAATCATATAATAAATAAAAAATATAAATTTCTGAGTTCAAAAACTAAAGAGATACAAATAATCTATTTAATTTTAGGAATATAATCATAGATATTATTTTATTCTTGATTTTTCAGAAACCGGACATGAGAGAAACATTAAAATTTGAAAATCATATTTTTCGAATTATTTTTAGAATAAAAATTTATTTTGAAAATATTGCTCCGAATAAACCATTGGATCAGAGGCTTTTTTCTTAATTTTAATAGAATTTCTGGTTTTTAGGATTTTCAAGATATTTTCTAAATGCTTTCTTCAGTGTCACTCTCAGAGAACATTCATTTTTATTTCAAAATTTTTTATAATTTCTAAGGTTTACAAATTTTAAATTTGAGTAATTTTTGCAATTTTTTTATAGAACATGCTTCTCAAGATGATTTTTTTTGCCTTTTACTTGTTTTTTTTATAGTTTTGATAGTGAACGGAATATGATTAAATACAAATGTTCTTTTTCAATATGAAAAAACACAACGAAATAGACTGCATGCGTTTGAAATAAGTATTCTATTTTAATGACTAATTTAAATGATTAAGACTTAATTTTTTATCTCACGCATTTTATTTCACACCTGCGATATTTTTTGTAAGATACAAAAACCTAATATTAAAAAAAAATCTAAATCTAAACAATTGTTTTTTGATATATAATGTATTTGATAATTTAATGCGTATTTTGATTTATGTGACAATGTGATTAGCTTTATTTTTGATTTTAAAATTTTTAAGAAAAAATTTGAATAAACTGTTCCTCTTTTTAATAACAAATTAATTTTGAATCAAATAGCTTATTTTCTGTTTGATAATTTGAGAAGAAAAAAAATTTGTCACAATTAATTTTTTTTTATATTAATATTCAAAATGAAAAAATATTTAAATTTTAACTTTATCTTTGAATAAGTATTAGAATCTAGAGCAAAAATATATTTTTAGAACCATTAAATTATTTAAAATTAATTACCATTCTAACAAAAAATTTTTGAAATACAATTTGAGTTATACATTCAAGTAAAATTCTACTATTGTGAGATAAAAACTTTGATTTCAAAAAGTAAAAGTTAAATATTAAATTAAAATTTAAATCATCAAGTAAATCGAAAACAATCTGAATTACTTATTTCTCATTGATTAATGAAATAAATAATTGTGTGAAATAATTATTCGTATTTAAATAATAAAAAGATACCAAGCAATACAAGGGTACAATCTAAAATTCCTTTAATCTTTAAATTTTTTTTTTTATCTATCATTTTCTGATCTATTTATCTTTTTTAATGCAAAAAAATTATGAATTTCTAATTAGATGTGTTTTATTTTTTATAAAACTTGAAAAAAAAAATTAATTTTTTCGAGTAATTTCAGTCATCAAAAATTAAATATCATTTAAATGAAAATTTATCGCTCAATATATTTCAAAATTTTAAGTTTTTAAATAGAAAAATAATAAAAAATGGGATTAAAAAAAAAAAAAAGATTAGCCAGAATTATCATTCTACATATTTTATATTTTTATTCATATTCTTATAATCAATAAAATTTTATAAAAAATATTATCTATAAATTACGTTTCCTTTGTAAAGCACGTACTTGATAAGAAATATACGTAACTCAATTTAGTCGCATAATACACAAAACCAAATTTTTTTGGGTTTTAAAAGCAATGAACTTTCATCTCTATAGTTAAGGTTCATGCCACTCTTTGTAAACTATCTATGTACTAATTATTCATACTGTTTTGGTCGTTTTTTTGCGCAATTTACATTGCGCATATTTGATATATTGCAATGGAATATTGCACACTTTTGAAAACAACTTTTCTGTTTATTGCTCGCATCGTATTGCATTTTCTGCCTTTTTTACAATGTATTCACTATTCTAACTTTTTTTTCGACCTAAAATATAAAATTCGGTACAATAGAAAAAGTTTGGAGCAACGAGAATTAGTCATACGCTGCTTTTGTTCAAGGAAAAACTCAACCTACATCTGCCTTCTTTGTAGCTAGAAGCCCTCACCACATTTTTAGATCTTCTTCTAGCATTTGTTTATGTTCTAAAACTTACCGTCGTCTAGTGTCCCTTTAAAATACAGATGGTCAATGTAAGATAATTTGTGAATGTGTATTTGTTTTTCCTTTTTTTTTTGTTATTTAAAAAAAAAAATTGAAAAAAAAGATGCTGATTCTTTCGATTTTGATTTTCAGTAACTTTTTATTTATTTATTTTCAAGTTTTTTTGAGTGAACTTAATTCTTACTTTTGCTAAAAATAAAATGTACTAAATTGATTAAAATTTTCGAAATTTTTTTCTGTCTATTTTTTAATAACAAAAGACATCCTGTTGAACTGTCAATTGATCAAAATGACCATTCTAGTTATATCAGGTGAAATTTAAGTAAAATTTTTTTAGGTGATACAATTTATTCTGAATTTCTCTCAATCAAAATTATTGTATTCGTGATATAAGCTTTCAAAGTTCTAAGTTTTTTGCATCATTTTATATTTTAATCAAATAATTTTTAGATGGACTCAATTGTTCCTGGACTTTTTTTAATTCGAAAGGTTTAATGTAAATTATTAAGTCTCAATTCATAAAAAATTTAATTGAAAAAATAAATTTTTATTATTAAGATTCGATTTATTGATCTGAATCTTTTCTCACTAATCAGTAAAAAAATTTAAAATCAATAAATAGTTAAAGTTTAACTAATATCGACAACACGAGGATTTAAATTGTAATCGATAAATTTGTAATTTAAAATTTTAAATTTTGAGTTCACTTTTCTAATATTTTTTTCTTTTTAAATAGTATTTATAATTTAAGATATCTGGTTAAAAAATTTAGAATATTTGCGTTTTTCGCAGATCTAATTGATCATTAAAAGAATCAATGGATTTCACTTTTATGGAATCTTATTAATTGTGAAATCAGTTTTATTTTTGGGATCATTTTTTTTTGTAAAAAATTTAAGTGAAAAAATATAGAAAAATTTCCAAAAACTAGACAATCTTCATTTTTAAGAGCACTGATTTTTTGTTAAAAAAAAAAATATTTTAGTAAAGCTTTATTCAAATTTCTTCTTATAGAGAGTCACAAGTAAATATTTTCATGCAAAAAAATGATATTCTTTTTTTAGAATTTTCTCAGTCAAACGATGAATTTGAAATTATAATAATGTAATTCATTTCTTCCTCTACTTCGAAATAGATTCAGTATGATTCGGATCTCGTTTTAATTCGAATATTTATTATGATTTTCTAGTTTTCTGAATAATGGTCTATAAAAATTACTTTATAATTAATTTATACAGATTAGCTCAAATTCTAATATTGTATATGTTAAAAATGTATGGTTGTGTAAAAAATCAATAAGGATAGAAAAGACTAATTTAACAACTTGAAGACTTATCTCAAAAGATATTGAAAATGAAATAAAAAGATTAAAAAAAATCAAACAATCGATTAATAATTCGAAAAATAAAAAAATTATTTGTCTTTTCTTACTAAAAATTTTTTATTGAAAACAATTAATTCGATTAATCAAAAGCCATCGATGACTGAGCGTAATTCCGGAGAAAATTTCAATAAGTCTTTAAATTATTAAAAATGAAGTATATCTAATGTGCTGATTTGATATTATTTTATGATTTTAAAATCCCTAAATATCGAAAATTTTATTTAATCAGTGAATATTTCTAAAATTTTGGATTTAGAAATCGTAATTTAATTTGATCAATAAAATTTATTTCTTAAAGAAATAACAAAATTAACTGACATAGAATGTGTCACCTTTTCATTTATTGACCATTTTTCAATGGGTTTTCATTGTTTCATAATTTGAATCAAATTAATTTGATGACTCAAGAAATTTTCTAGAAAAATAATATTCAAATTATCGATAATATTACTAGTTAACTAAATCAATAAATCATGTGAATTTTGAAAAGATAATTAAATACATTAAATATTTTAAATAAAAAACAATGATAATAATTTGAAATTGATAGCTAATTATTCCATGTTTTTCTATTGAACAAAATATGAAAAGAGACAATTTGATTTAAATTAAATATCATTCATTTCAAAATTAGCTTCTGATTTAATGGAATAAAAAAAATAATGGATGAGATTGATTAGTGATAAAAATAAGTCAATAATAATTAATTTTTTTGATATAATCATGATATGATCTAAATTTTGTTTAAAAATCACTAACTTTGATATCGAAATTCGAATCTACCCTATTTTAATTTACTGTTTAGTTCAAAATGCTGCATTTAATTTAAAGATTAATATAATATTTTCCTTTCGACTTATATAGTTCTTGTTTGATTAAACACTTTAGTGTTTACATTATTCATAGAATTTGAGAATTATTTATTTGTCTTTTAAATTTTCAGAACTAAAGAACGTTGAATATATTTCACATAAACAAGGCAAATTTTTTCAAAAAATGATCTTGTCACACTAGGAGTTTTTTTTCTTTACAATTTTTTATCTTCTAAAGTAAACTTGAAATTTTCTTCAATAAATTGAAATATTCAATTTAGGTTCAAAAATTCTAAATAAAAGTCATTTTACTCTTGTAGTGTGATATTATTAACTATTTTTTGAATTAGATCTATAAATGTTGAGAAAAATCAATTTATTTGGCAGATGGATTTCAAAAATTATTTATAATAATCTCGTTCAATTAACAATTGAAAATAGAATTTAAATCTAATTGAAACTCATATTATATTATTTAAAATTACTTGATTAGAATCATCAAAATTATTATTAAACCAAATGATTTTTATTGTGACACAAAATAATCAAATGTGAAAATTCGTAATTAATCTACAATCATGTGTTAATATTTATTCAATCGAAACCGAAAGATTAGAATAAGTTTCAGATTTTTTTTCTTCACTCAACTTTTAATAAATACGTCTTAACCTATTTTTGTAGTATCTAATTGATAAATTCTATGTTGTGATTTTGATTTTTTTCAAATTTCAAATATTCTATTTCGATTCTCCAATATTGCTAATAAAAATTTGCAAATTTTTCAAGTAAATAAATTAATCGTGAACAAAAAAATTTTCATTTTCTATTTTTTGGATTAAAATTGTTAAACAAATGTTCTACATCATGCAATTAATCAACAAAAATTTTTAAAGGATCCTAAATCATAATTTTTAAATAATATCAAATTTGTGATCACACATAAATGGAAAAATATTTTTAACTATTCGATTCATAATGTGTGAATTTATTTATTATTTAGTACATATCTTTGTAGAGATGTTAGTATCAAAAGATATAATAGTCTTCATAAGCTCTAATTTCATCATAAATTCAATCTTCAAAAATCCTTGGTTATAAAAAAATCAATTATGATTTTCTCGAAATTTTTCAACTGTGACCATCATCGAGATCATTTTTTTTAATTGACTTTTATATCAGTTCTTTTTATATAGATTAATATTTTTTTGTACTTTTATATAAAGTGTTTTTTACAGACAAAAATTAATTATTCTTAATATATTTGAAATTGTTTCATCATTATTTGATCTGTCTAATTTGAAAAAATTAAAAATTCATCTTTAAAATATTCAATTGAGTGATCTTATGCGATTATGAAATTTTTCGAAATTCGAATAAAAAAATTAGGAATAATTGAATATCAAACTAAAATTTGAAAATTTGTTATAATTATTATTTTTTATTAATGATATAATTGACAGTAAGAAAAGTTTAACTTGCGAAAATCAAATTCTCTGATATAAATGTCAGAGTAAATCAATTTTTATAAATCCTCGTTCAACTTTCAGTAAAGTTTATTAGTGTAGAATATGTGTGTTTTTATAAGTTTATTATTAATATATGATTACTGTGCTAATCAGAAAAAAAATATAAATAAATAAAATTTTTTTCTCCTATCGATTGCAATCTTGGACGCAAATTCTTTTTCTCAACAGAGGAAATTTGCAAGAAAAAAATTTTACGAGCTTAACTCAAAATTGAAAGTCAACAATTAAATAAAAGGTTACTAAAAATGAAATCGTGATTCTCAAATTCTCATATTTTAATATAATAATTTAATTTTTTATTTAATCAGTTTTTCCAATTTTTTCTATATGAAGTTTGTATAAACTTTAAGTTCAAAAAATTTCGGTGTGCCATGTATCTGATTGAAATTTTTATTAAACTTTTATCTTAATTTCTTTTTTAATTCCAAGAAATATTTAGAATTTTTTTTTAGAAATTTTACATTTAAAATATCAACATAATTTAAAGTGAATAAAATATTTATTTAATGATTGATTCGTTTTAGAATTTATCAATATATTGATCAAAATATTTAGATCTCAATTTTGAAAAAAATATCCAGATTTAGGAAGTCTATCAAAAATGGATAAATTATATGGAAAATTTTTCAATATCGTGAATACCGAACCATTTATCGATACATCTTTAAATCCATCTAAAAAAAAATGCTTGAATTCATTTGCTAAGTCTTCAAATTTTCCTTTTATATCGTTTTCTAGATCTTTTAGATTTTTATATCACTTTCATAAATTTGATATACCAATAATCATCTTCTCAATATTTTATCTCATCATCAATGTACATTGTGACAATCCGCCTAAAATACTCCCATTTCATTTTAATCCGGTAAAAGTTCAAGAAGGAGAAAGAGCCTTAGCAAGTAAGCAAATAAAAAAAATTTGAAACTAATTATTTTTCTAATAAATAGTATTTTTTTTTCTGGTCACATTCTAAATTATTATTAGATTATTTTGCTTTTGGTTCTATTTTTGATATTTTATTTGTTTTATAAATTTTTCATTAAAAAAATATTAATTTTTTATCTTTAAAATTGATAAAAGGTTGTTATGCCAAATCTGGAGATAAACCGCTCAGCATTAAATGGTTAAAAAATGGTGAACCTTTATATGAGCATAATAATTTAATTAAGATCACAAATTTGGATTCAATTTCACTTTTGGAATTTTCTGCTACCCTAGTCAAAGATCAAGCAAATTATACATGTGAATTGAATAATCCTTTTGGCAAAGATTTTTTCACAACTGAATTAATAGTTACCGGTATGCACATTTTCTCGTTTTTTTTTTGTTTGTTTGTCGAATCTCAAAAATTTTAATTGAATACTAAAGAAGATAATTATGCGATCTTTGATTTCTGCAAAAAAAAAATTTATTTTACAAATTTTTCTGCGAATTACTTTTGTTTTTAACTTAACATCAATCACATAAAATTTGATTTAAATTATTACCTTATTTTTGGATTTTACCTCTTTTATAGCTCCACCGAGATGGATTTCATTCTCGAATGATGATGTGGTTGCATTAGGCCAACAAGTCAGTTTGAAATGTTTTGCTGAAGGCTCTCCTAAACCTATTATTAATTGGTTTTTTTCAAGCAATCGTAAGTTTAATTTTTTATCAAAAAAATTTATTTATATTAATAAATTATTTATATAAATCCTCATTTTGATAATTAGATTTAAAATTTTAAATATTGAAATTCTTGTTTCTGATGAAGTATTTCTGGCGCTGATAAATTTTTACTTATTTTATATAATTTTATATAATCATACGTGTTATTCAAGGGAAACGCTTAATGTTCATTGGCTCTTATTTTTTCTTTGAAGTACTCTTGAATAGAAAAATCTTTTGAAATATTCGCTATCAAAATAACATTTCGCCAATTTAGAAAATTGTTAAAATATTTAGTATACTTTTACGATATTTTTTCCTTTGTGTTTAAATAAATGTGTGTAAAAGATTTTTTTTATTGATTTCATTCAGAAATTAGATTATATTGACACAAATAAACTTACTATTGTTGATTAAATATATCTATTAAGATCGAATATATAAAAAAGTTATTTATTGAGTATACATATATTTTTTATAAAATTTAATTCATTTTTTTTTTTTTAAATTTTTATCATCAATATTCCAATCGATAAAAAAATGTATGAATTTCAAATTTATTTCTCTAAAATATCTATAATAAAAATTCTTGCTAAAAAATATTATGACAAAGTAAATACATTCGATTCGATCGAAAATTTTAAGAAATTTTGATATAAGTTCAAATTTTTTGTATTCATCAAAACTTTTTTAAAATGTTTTACGATAATTTTATAACTAGTTTTTTATATATATAAATAAATTAAAAAGTAATGTTTATCAAAAATCTAAAAAACTAGATTCGTCTTACAACTATTGTTGTTGATAAATTATTTAAAATACGTCTTATACTGTTAATAAATTTTTGAGATGAAATTTTTGTTTCACATAAAAAATAATTCTTTCCCAAAATTATTGAAACTCTAAAAAATATTTAGATTAATCCGGTTATGTTTTTGAAAACAATAATTCAAAATATTCTAAAATTTAATTTCTGTTCGATTCGAATGTATAAAAAATTTCACAATTATTTACAAATTTAAAAATTTTGTTTATTTTAATTTGATAAATAATATTAAACCTTTTTTTTTTAATTAGAGATTAATTAGAGAATTAGTTATTAATTACTTAATAACTAATGTGTTTGTAAATAGACATAAAAAAAGTATTAGAAAAATTAAGGAGATAAATAAATAATTATAGTATAACAGTAATTTACTTTATGGAATCGTTAAAAAATATATTTTTATTGGTCACTAGTGAATCTTAAATGAAACGTAATTTCATAATGAATTTATTCTGAATATAATGTCCATTAGAATCACTTCTTTTTTTTACTTTTTTCTACATAATTTCACTTTTTATATTATAAAAATTTTTCTTTTTCTAATTTCGAAAAATTGATTAATTTTTTTTATTCCTTTTCGAAAATATAAAATCAGATAGTTTTACAAATACTCTGACCAATGCTCTATTATTCTCTCTAAATTATAAGGATCCTTTTATTTAAAAAAAATTATATATACTCTAGAATTTCGAAATTCTAAAAAAAAATTTTTCTCATTTTTAAAAAGAAAAAGATGAATTTAAATTATTGAGATTAGATTTTTTGAATTTTTCATTTCAAGTGATAATAATTGTTCATTCATTTTATTATTATAAGAATTTCCAATGATGATATAAGCTGTTTTACTATTTTGTCATTTTGTTGAAACCACATAATTTTGTTTTGCGAAATTCGTTTCATTTACAATTTTTAGAATGAAATTTTTAATTTTGAAATTGTTGAAACTTTCAGTTTAATTTGTTTAATAATCTAAATAGTCTTTTTATTTATATCTCAAACTTTCTAGATTCATGTATTTCTTTATAATTCTTTAATTTCGACTCTCTAATAATAATATTGTTTATTAGGCTATAATTATCAGATATAAGTTATGCCATTAGATGGTTTCGAATTTTTTTTTTTCATTATCTGTAAAGATATTAATGAGATCAAATTTTTTTTTGTTGACTTGTATATTTGTGATTTCGCCGATCATAAATGATTATAAATTGAACATATAAAATTAATTTTTAATTTTTCGATTATTTTAGTTTCTTCTATCGGGCGAATTTGATATTTAATGTTTTCAAATAAATGCTTTGAAGGTGAACTATTTTTGTAAATCTCTAAACATCAAAAATTAGTATGACAGTAATTATTGTGAATAAATTGACTAGTAAGTTGTTTAACAGATGATAGCACAAAGTATAAAAAATTCGTTTTCATTCATTTGATAAATTGAAAAAAAAATTAAACTAAATTAATATTTAAAATATTTTTTGAGAAATAGATTCAAAGACAAAGATTAAGAAAATTTAAATCATCATTTAATTCACAATTGATCATATTTTTATTTGTTTGTAGTGTAATCTTAAAAATTTGAAATAATTTTCTTCATTATTCTTTCACGTGATTAAGTATAATTAACTTAAAAAAAACCATAAATGACCTGGGTAATTTTTCATTAGTTTCAAATTTTTCTTTACATAATTGATTAGCTTGTATTTCAATAAGATAAAAATGATTTAATTCATGTTTCGAAATTTTATTGACTTTATTCATTTTATTTTAATTTTTTTCATTTCAATATCATCAATCTCAATGTATATTGTTTTTGCTCATCAATTTAATATTTTTTAAAATTTACAGATTTATCATATTGTACTTATAAATATACGTTTTAACAATGATCATAATTAAAAAAGCGCACTTTACATCTTTTCTTTTAGTCAAAACTATTGAATATTATAGATTTTCGAGTTTTAAAAATATATTTTCATAAACTTTCGGTTTTTCAATGTTTCATATCATGAAACTGTATTGTATTTTAAAATTTAAGCAATATTACTTTTTGATGATACTAACTGCAGATTATTTAAAATTTCTTTTCTATAGTTTCTCTTATCTTTTTTTTTACAAGATTGCTGTTTTTTCTTTGTATTCTTGATTTTCACTTTACTTTTTTGTTTAGCAACTTTTATAATATTTTATCTTTTGATATAAATACTAATTTCTTCATACAAAATGTATGCATTAAATTTATACATCAAGTATAGCTATATTTGTTTAGTGGTTGATTAAACACAAATGATCTTTTTCTCAAAAAAAAAATGATAACATGTCATTTAATTTAATCGAATAAAAATTACTGGGAAAAATTACTTGAAAATCACGCATCTTATTTAACTCGAATATCTTTATTTCATATATGCCTAAGTACTTGTTTTCATTCTTTTTACTCGAAACCTTTAAAAATTTGTAAAATATTGTTAAATTTATTTAAAGTCAGAATTTAATTCGATGAAATCTTATTTTGATAGATAATTATTCGCTTTCTGAAAAGAATGAATATTCTATTTAGATTATAATACATCTAAATAAGGTTTCGAAATTAATATTTTCATATACTTGAATTGTTAAGTACCGATAAATTAAATTTTTTAAGCTATGAGTTTTTGATAAAAAATGTTCTAATTATCTGTATTCATTTTTGACGTTGTAATTTGTACAATTTTAAAATTTATTCTTAATAATTCTCTTATTATATTCTTTGTTTAAATTTTTTTATAGGGATTAAATTAGCAGTTAATTTAAAAAAGAATGAAATAATTTTTTGATGTACTATTTATTCAATTCTTTTTAGTTTTTTTAGAAATTTAATTTTTGGGAAAAGTACCATATTTTGTGTGTAAATCAATTGATTCAATTTAAATATCAGGATATGAATTGTCTATTTTTTTTTATTTTTGCGAATTTATTTTTTATATTATTTATCTAAATTCCATTTTACAAGTTTAATTTTAATTTGAACTTAATTATTTACAACAACTTATTCATTTAATAATTTCTATTGATAAAAATATAAAATTTTTTGTCAGACTTAATAACTTAATAATATTTAAGAGGTCTAATGATTATTTTAATATTCAATTAGCTTTAATATTTGCCAGAATTTTTATTTGAAGAATCAAATTAGAAATTTACATAATTTCAATTATAGGATTTAATTTATTTAAAAAAAAAAAATTTTTTTTTGATTTTAATAATTAAATAATATTCTCTCTGTTTCTTTCAAATTAATTTACGAATTATTCACAAAATTTCGAATATGCAATAATTTATATCTCATGTGAACAAATCGGGAAAATATTTCAATATGATGGATCGTTGAATTATATAATAATCAATATCATTTTCAAATTAACTTCTGGTATGTATACTTTGATCTTTTTTAAATCTCAATTAATTCTTTTGATGACTTTGTTATTCACTTATTTTAAATTTCTTTTAATGCACTTTTTATATATTGTTAATATATTTTCACAATTCTAATCTATTTTTAAAAATTTTCAATTTCTGGAAATTATAACGAAACACTCTTTAATTTCTTTATTAAACTTATGCTATTTTAAATGAACTTTCTAAATCTAAAAAATATTTTCATTATCAATGAATTTTTTTATGCAACAATAATTAATTTTATGGAATTTCAAAATAAATATTTTTTTAGAACGAGAAGATCAAACATTTCAGCGTTTATATCAAGTAAATAATTTATCGTTTGAAAATGATTCTTCAATTCTCGTAATTCGAAATTCAAATAAGAATAATGAGGGTGTGTATCGTTGTGAAGCCTCTAATCAATTAGGTTCCTCTATTATAAGAGAAATACGTCTCAAAATTGAAGGTGAGTTTAATTATACATTAAAAAATTTGTAACATACACCAAACAAAAATTTTTGTGGCTTTAAACACTTAATAAACAGAAAAAATTTTTCTATAAATGAACTAAAGAATTGATTGATTTTTTTTTTTTGATTATTTGATTAATAGAAACTTGTGTTAGCTCTTCATTTTGATTTAAATATTCAATAATCAAAGTGTTAATTTGCAAATTATTTAAAAAATTTTAATTTAAAAATAATATTGATTAATTTAAAGTTTTGAATTCGAAAAACGCTGAATTTTTTTAATAGTAAAAATGCGAAAATCAATATGACTATAAATCAAATTTTTTTTCAACACTCTTTTTTCGAAAATTATTATTTTTTTTTTTCAATTTATTTTAGTATGCTTTTTATAACACTCGATATTATATAAGCATGAAAATATAATTTAAAATTACCATACTCTAGTGTAAATAGTTTTGTCAATTTAGTGTTGACGTTTAAATTAACGTCTCCAGAAAAAAATGGGCTAAATTATAAGTCACTGAAATTTTCGATTGCTTATATCATTTAATCATTGAAAAATATTAATTGTGTGTGATTAATTTGAAATTAAATATGTCAATTTTATTAATTGGTTAGAATGTTTTAATATTTTCTAATTTTGAAATAAAAAAAATTTATCATTTAAATGATTAGACAATAAAAGTTTTTTTTCAATAAAGCGAATTTGTAAAAAATTTAAAATGTTGAAAATTAATATTAAAGATGATATTTCTAAGAAAGAAATTATTTAGGAATATTTGACACATGATAAAATATTAAATATTTTTAAAATTAGTAGTTTAATCACCGTATTTATATTAATCAACATGCGAACATTAAATTTCGTCGATTTCGTTTTTAGAATATTTTTTGTTATTTATTTAACAATAGAAATTAAAATAATATGAAACTTACAAAAAATTTATTTTAAATATTATTACTGTATGTCCCGCTTTCGTCTTGGATTTAAAAATCAACGAGTTTTTTTTTTAAGTTTTTGAAAATAACTTTTAAAAAAATTTTCGAAAGTATTCTTCCCAACTTTTTTTCGATTCAGTGAACAATATCTTTTTTAGTTGTTTTTTTTTTAAATTTTGTAAATGTTCTTGTATAGCAAAATTTTTTTTTGTTACATCCAAATTGTATAAAATGCAATAAGAAAATTTTTCCGATCTGTGATATTCTCAATTAGTTTTCTGTATTGTATTTTTATGAATTACAAAAATTATGGCAAACATTATTTTGCAGCATTTAAACAATTTTGTTAAAATGGTTTGATCATTTTTGACAAAAGTTTTAATAAAAAAAGTTTTCGTTTTGTTAAATTTACGTCGCATAGATATATTATGTACATTTCATAAGTTTGCAACATTCACAAAGACTATCTTTTGAAATTTTATACTAATTTGAAAATAAAATTAAAAATGCAAATAAAAAACATGTGATTCGAAAATCTTTGGTATACTAATTGATACTATGTTAAATTCATATAATTAATTTTTGAATGTTTTTTTGGATGTCAAACTCTAGAGTAATTATAATAAAATAGTTTCCCTACTGCATTTTTAGACTTTGACATTCTATTCAATTACATTTGAATTTATTTTTAAAAATAATGTATTTATAAGAAAAGATTTAAAATTATTTTTAAGTTTCGCCTATTTTTGTAAATTATGTCGATTATTGGTATAAAAAATTTTTTTATATTTGGCAATAAAATAGAAAATTTTGAATTTTTTTAGGGTCTAATATTCATTTTATATATTTAATTAATCGATGGTCATAATTTAAATTTTTTTTTTACCTAAAACTTTTTCAATAACAAATCAATTTTTTAATCTAATAAGATTTTCGATTCGGCAATACAAAATTTGAATTGTTGATAAAATTATTTCTTATCAAATTTTTAAAAGTATCGATTTTTAGTAGTAAACAAAAAGACTATTTTTGATTCATTTTGATAATGTTCTTAACGATTTTTTAAAAACTATATTTCAAAAATTATTTTCACTCAATAACTTATTGGTCTATTCACCAAAAATTTATGCATCAAGCAAATAGCCGATTATTTAATTCTACAAAATCTATTATATTTTTCAAATTTTTTTTATTCGAATACGCGTCTAAGAAATTTTTTTTTTTCAACTGCTTTAATTAAAGAAAATGAGATTAAAAAAGCTAAAATATAAAAATTTATAAATAAATGCTAATTGTAATTTTAACTTATTTTTTTTACCTATTTTTCGTTTTTTATTTTGCCACAAATTTTTTAATCATTCAACTCTCTTAATAAAGGTTAAATGAACAAAATTTGATTTTATTTTCATACTACAAAATTGAATTACAAAAATTTTTAATTCTGTAATATTTCACATGAATAAATAATTTTTTTCAGATTTTGTAAAATTATTTTCAATTTTTCCAACTGCGTTTGAAATTTGAGGTTTAAAAAAATTTGAAAAAAAAAAAAAAAATAAAAGGAAAACAATTTAAAGCTTTTGGTGAAAAACTTAATGATTCGAATTTTTATGAAGAAATAATTATTTAGACCAATTTGAGTTCACAGTTGTAATGACGACGTCTATAAACTTAACACTTTGGAAAAAAGATGGTGAAATATGATTTGAAATTTTTGTTCACTTAGAATAATTTAAAAATAAAACTATGTCGCAAAAAATTTGCTAGAATCAAGCATGAAAGATGTATTTAAATTTTTTTTATGAATTCAATTTTCATATAATTTACACTTAATAAAAATTTATTCAAATTTTTTTAATTCAACACTTATATCATTTTCAAGAACTAATTCAAGAATGCAAATTCAATGAAATGATACAAAATTATCTGACCATTCTTAAGTATAATTTTTACATTGTTTTTATCGCATTTTAATTATTTTATATGAATAGATAATAAATTTGATGCACGATACACTGCATCAAAATTTTATAGAACATCGAATAAATATTCAAAAAATATCTCACTGCCATCATAACAAAAATAAATCATAAATTTTAAATTTATCAAGTACAGGCACTCTTAAATCGAAAATATGTCAATTTTTTGAAAGACTGTATTTTCCTTTTTGGATTCATAAAAATTTTCTTTCCAAACGATACATGACTTGTAAAAAATAACTGAATTACTATGATTTTAGACTTTTATAAATAGAAAAGAAAAGGAAATTAACAAACATCACTACTTTTCATATAATTTTCGAAAATAGATTGCGAGCTTTTTGGATAGTAAAATAAATTAAGGAATTGAAATTTTTTTTTAATTTGATTGAGAGAAAACGAAAGAGTTGCTATTGTAAAATCACTTTGATTTCAAAAAAAAAAGTTGATTTTGCATTTTTATTTTCAAATCTTTTATCATTTACATAAAAAGCCAAAAAAAATTTTGTACCTTATTTGTTCTTTTGATTCCTGAGAATAAATTTGAAGAGATTGACATAAATTGTTAAAGAAAAATTAATTTGAAGAAAGGGTCCGACAATTTGAAAATTTTGATTATAAAAAATTTAAAATCAAGAACTATTAAAAGTTTCTGGAATTATGATTTATTATTAAAAATTTAAAGGTTTCAAAATAAGTTTTTAACTTTTTAATAAAAATTTTCTTAATTGATAAATTTAAAATTTATGAGGCATTTTTGATTTTTCAAATTATATTCTAAAAAGTGTAAAGTTTGTTTTATAAATTTTTTCAAACTTCATCTCTTTTTATTCAAATATTATTTACATAGAGAAAATTCTCTTAATTTTTATAGCGAAATAAAACCGAAATTTTTGCATAAAATAAATATTGTGATTAGCATTTGAGAAAATTTTTGCCTGCTTTTAAGTCGATATTGTTTGCTGAAATCAACTATTTTTAGAATTTTTTACAAAATTTTATTGTGTTGCCTAAATCAATTAGAAATTTTAACTTCAAAAAGTTTGACTGATTGTAAAAGTATAAAATGTTTTACATCTATTTTATAAAATTTCTAATCTGAAACTAAAAATTGAGATTAACTTACATCAAAATAAAATACGATTTATGTATTGTTTTTGAATTTTAAAAATTGCAAGATTTTCAAAAATTCATCAGTTAGGTTGATCGGCTCAAATTTTATTCGTCCAATGTATATACAGATAGGTTTGATTGAATGATATGTTAAAGTTTGAATTGAAATTCAGATTTTCTTTGTTTGAATAGAACTTCTGAATATTTCAAACACATAATTTTAGACAGCTAATTCTAAAATATATAAATGAATAACTTTTATTTTGGAAAACTAATATTAGGAATAAATTTGATTTTATTGTCTCTGAAGAAAAATATTTCAAGAGAATATGCTCTTTTATTTATTGTATAACATCTTTGAAATGAAAGCGTAGTGTTTGTAATCACTATTCAAACGAGATATTTTCATTTAGTTTTTTAGATGTCATTTGTTATAATAATTAACGACTTGCTAACAAAAATCATTTTAACATCACAAAGCTAAAAATTGATCATCTTCTAACATTGAAGAAAAAAATACCTACGTTCATTTGTTTAAAAGAAATTTTTAAAAAGTAACAAAAATTTTACATACCCATTATTTAATTTAAATTCATTTTTATTATACAGAACTGTTGAGTAGTTTTCTGCATGAAAAATAGAAAAAATCATAATTTTTTAATCAGTACATTCGAAAAAAATACTTGCTTTCACCTTTTATCATATTCTTTCTTATTAAAATTTATTAGATTCATAATTTATTTTGCTATAAGTTTTTAACAAACAAAAAATATTTGCAAAATTACAAAACTTTTAGTAGAGTTCTAAGATCTGAATTTAAATTTTTATTTTTAACAAACATTTTCAATCGAATTACTAGATTCAATAATTATTTGTGGTTAATTAATTAAGAATTAAATTCAAATGTTTGTTGAAATAAAAAACGTTAAACTGTGAAAAAAGATTGACAAACTTTGTTTATTCAATAATTTCAAACTTTTTTTACCAGAGTCCAAAAAACAGACTTTCGAATTTAATTCAAGATGTTTCATTTGTAAAAAATAGGTAGAAAAATTTTTAATGATTTCGGTCTTAATTTTCTTAGCTTTTAATACCTGAATTTAGATTCTTGAAGAAAATAGAAATTTTTTGATAATTACAAAATATTTTCGAATACACAAGAATATAATACTAATAGACGATTTCATATGAAAAATAAGTTGAACTTTATATTAATAAATTTTCTTCATAAGCATAAGACGAAATGAAGACTGTAAAATATTTAAATATTTGGAATACTTTTATATCAAAAATTTTTTCTAAAAAAATTATCACAAATATCAATGATTATGTATTTTTTTAAAAGGCTAAAAAATTTTGTATTTATTTTTTTTAGTTTTGAGCTTAAGAAGCATTCTAAAAAATAAAATTTATTCATTTTTTGAATTTATTTCAAGATTATTTTAGCAGATAATATTATCATTTTTTTTAGATTCAAAATACCGATTAAGAGTAAAATTTTTCTTAATTTTATCTCTATAAACTAATCATTTTTCTTTGTGATTACCTAGTTCCTCCTAAATTCGACTACGTTCAAGGTAATGTATCAGTCGGTATTGGAGCGACAATTCAATTTAAATGTGAATCTCATGACAAACCAAGACCAAAAATTGTCTGGAATAAAATTTGGTCGACCAAAAATGATGATTTAAGTAAGTACAGAGTATCTAATGTTCCCATAAATATATTTTAAATAACTGACAAATGATTTTTTGTATCGATAAAGTGTTTTCAAGACCGCCTATTTATCCAGACGGGTCACAAAAAACTGCCCAAACTAAACAATATATCGGAAGTGGTACTATATTTACTTTGACCAATGTTCAAGAATCGAATGGAGGTTTATATGAATGCATTGCTGAAAATACTGAGACAAGCCTAAGCACAAGTCATTTATTCCAAGTCAATATTAAATGTAAATTTCAATTTTTAATGCATATCTAAATTTTTTCAAATTTTCGATTATAAAAATTAATATTTCAATTTATTTTTGTAGTACCAGTTCAAATAATAAAAAGAGATCAAATAATCTCAATCAAACGCGATGAAACTGCAAAATTAGGATGCGAAGTTACAGGAACACAACCAATTCAAGTTTTTTGGTCTAAACAAGAGAAGAATAATTTATTTGTTCCAATATTCGATGTAGATTCGAAGCAGTTTGAAGCTTCATTACATTTAGATAATTCAAAAATAATTACAATGAGTAGAGATTTTCCAAATCATACAATTTTTGAACTTCACTTAAAAATGGCTAAACAAAAAGATGCTGGTATTTATCTTTGTAAAGCATCAAATGAATTTGGGGAAGATAGTAAACAGATTAATCTTATCGTGCAAGATGTGCCAGAACCACCAGAAAGATTAGAAATCGAACAATCTTGGTCTAGAAGCGCATCACTCAAGTGGACTCCAGTTATTTCGTCTCACGGTTCTCCAATCAAAAGTTATCTTCTTCAATATTGGAGAGATATATCTAATCAACAATTATCTACAAGACTACCATTAAATTTTAGCAGTAATAATAATGAAAACAATAAATTTCAACAAAAGAATCTAGACACGCCGGATTCAAATTATGGTTCAGTTTATCGATTATATGAGATTGAAATACCCGCAAGTCAAAATCAATTTATGTTGAAAACAAATTTACTCCCCGGCACTGTATATCGTCTACGTTTATATTCTGTAAACGAATTCGGTAAATCTCATTTCTCGGCAAATCAACGTCTGATTACTGAACAAGAAGAACCATCATTGCCACCGACCGACATACGTGTACATAGTAAAAGTACAAGTACTATAAAGCTGAGCTGGAGAGCACCGTTGAGAAATGCATGGAATGGACCGTTGACTGGTTATCAAATTGCATTTAAGATGTTAAAGGAAAAAGAGGCAAGCAATGTAGTGGATTTGCAACTTATAACAACGTCCGATCAAACATTTGCTTTTAATACCGTTAAATTCACTGGTCAATTGATTGATGATTATTATCAAGAATATACACTGACTAACCTTCAAAAGGAGACTTTCTATTGCATCATAATTCGTTCATTAAATAACGTTGGGCATGGTCCATATTCTCAACCAATCGTTGTTCAAACAAGTAATAATGATCCTCCAATTCCACCAATCCCATATGTCGATACGGTCCAGAAAAATAGTATAACGATTAAATGGACACAAATTGGACAAAAAGAAGATTTAACACATTATATTCTTTATTACAAGGACGATAAGTCTGTTTGGTTGGAAACAACATTTTCTGCTAAAGATAAAAGTTCATACACTTTAAATGGTTTAAATGATGGTACGTTCTATGAGATATATATGAAGGCAAGTAGTCACTATGGCTTAAGTGAACCATCAAAAATAATCCGACAAACTACTCAACCTGCAAGTAAAGATGCAACTGGTACTTTAAGAAGCTTACAAGATAGTGCATCTAAATATTTAGGGCAATACAATATACCTACTTATTTACGATCATATGTAGTAATATTAATTTCAATAGCAACCGTTTTAATTGTCATAATTTGTTCGGTGGCAATTGGTTACATTAAGTATGAAGAAAAAAAGACAGCTCTATTTCGAGCAAGTCTCGGTATTATGACAAGTAGTCCATCGAAAAATTTTCAATACATAAATAGTTCTATAAATAGTCCAACTACAAATATTCAAACTAATCATCTTTTCAATGCAAATGTCAATAAAAATAATATGCAAAAAATTAATAATTTAACACTATTAGAGGAAAACTCAAGATCTTTAGAAGGTTATCATTCACTCAAATATACAGATCTTGATAAGAGTGATAAACCATTATTGTCGGCAAAACCTACTACGTCAACACCAAATCAAAGTTTATGGTTACAGAGGCAAAGTCCAATAATGGAAGAGTCAGAAAGTTATAGTTCAAATCCTTACGCTACTTTACCTTGCGACAAATCCGACAATGAATCAGAAAATCTTTTGAAAATTCAATCATTACCTCCGCCTTTGCCAGCTAACCGACCGACCTCAATGAACTTGTTGACGAGTGCAATACACATTGGTAATAATTTACTTGATCTAAGCAATGCAAACATTACTCCTAATTCATCTTCATTAAATTCTGATTATCATCATTCAGTAAATGTAAAATTGAATAGTAATTCAAGTGCGTCCCAAGAAGATCAAAAACATCAAATATTTGCTGACGTGCATCACCATGATTCAGATGGCTATGATTTTTTCCATAATTTGTAAAACATTAAAAAAAAAGAAGAAAAATACAAATGTTTCTTATAAATGTAAATATATCATAATGTGAATTAAGCGGTAAATTAACCAAATTTTTTAATTAAATAAAGTGAATTTATTTATAATTTTATTTCTCATTTTTAATTATTTTATTGAAAATTGAAGAAAGTAAAAAAAAATTCTATTCAGTAGTTGATTACTACATTTTCATATATAATGTTTAGATGAATTTTTATTTTTTATAATTAGTCATCTTTAGCTCTAGAAATTATAATGAAATATATTTGATTTGCATAATCTATTTAATTCGAATTTATTATCACTGATTTAAATGTTAAAAATTATCAAAGATCGAACAAATTTTATAAAAATATATTAATCATCGCAGATTTCTTATTATTTTGAATTTTTTTATACGATTTTTTTCGACAAAATATAAATTTTTAGTTGTTTAATTATAAAATATGATTTCGGTTAGCATGCATATTTTTTTTTGCAACAAGCCTAATGGCAAATTTTTTTATGTACTTAGTACAAAATTTGAAAAACAATAAATTATGACATACTCCTCGCATAACTGACTATTTAATATTCGAAAATCTTATTCTGAAAAATTATTTTATGAAACCTTGAATTCTTTTTATAAATTATCAAATTAAGTATCTAATGAATGGTCAAAATTTGTAGCACAACAATAAAAAGTTAATAATATAGAAAATCCTCAAACTAGTATAGACATAAATCATCAAAGTAAAGGTAAGTTTTTTTTGGTAAAATAACTAAAATTTACAAAATACTGAAAATGAAAAGCAATTGTGATTTTTACTTTTGAAAATCATTTGATTTAATAAATACCATCAATGGCAGTATGTAAGGAAATTAAATCAGTAATTGACTAAAAAAGTATCAATGGAAATATGCTGATTATGATATTTATAAGATAAACTATGGTCTTAAAGTGTCTTAACGTATCTTAATTTTAAACGTCGAATTCTAATGAAAAATAGCATTTACATTTCGCGGTGTTAATTTTCAATAAAAAGTAATGTAGTTTATGTAAAATATTCTTAGATTAAGATACAATAAAAAACTGAATCGCTTCAATTACAATACTAAAGTAGAGGGTTCAGTAAACGATATCAATAAAAATTTATAAAAAATAAATCATTTTTTTATTATTTATACAAAAATATGAATATCTTTACGTTTATTTCGATGTGAAAAAAAAATTTTAAGATTGTCTAAATTTGATCTAAAAGCATAAATGAGTCAGGATTTGATTCGGAATTTTTTATTCATATATAAAACTAATAAATTTTTCAAGTTATTCTAAATTAATTCTAAATTTATTCAGTAAAAATTAAATATTATTAAAAAAATAAAAGACATGATAAAGATAAATCAGAATAATTCAAGAATAATTTTTTTTTTTCCTTTAGTTTTAATTTTAGGCTCGAAAAAAAAGTATTAATTTTTTTTTGCTAAACAATATCAGAAGTCTCCTTTACTGTAGAACTTTTTTTGCCTTCGTATTCATTTATGTACCAATTTTGATTGAGATAAATAAAATTGGCAATTAACCGATAAAGAGTGGTCCTTGCTTTAATTTGTGCGTACAATGAAAGGCAAAATGCGAGTATAAACACCATTGCGAATGTGACAATCAATGGTTCATTAAGAGTCATTTCTGATCTAGAAAGTACCATTCGAGGAAGCTCTTGAAGCCTAAAGAAAATAATAATTGATAGGGCACAAAAAATCATTGCAATCAATGAGATACAAAAAGCTATATGAAGGTAAATATCTTGTCTTGAGCATTTCGGAAACTGCCAGTTCCCCACCTTTTGATTGAATTTTTTTTTCCATTCATATTCATATTGACATAATTCACATCGCAATGGTTTACGAGATTTCTTTTTTGATATTTCAAGCCATCTCTGCAAGCAAACAAAAATAAATATTACTATTTTATAAGATTAATTCTATATAAATTTATAGTTACTTACCATTAGACATTTACAGTGTATATACTGCATTGTACCACTACATTTACATGGCGTTATAAGAGGATCTTCTTCCTTGCCATTTAGATGGCATATTTTACAAATTGGAAGTATTGGATTAGTATTCATATCTGAAGACAAGGAGGACAGTGAACCACTTAAATTATTTGTCATTTTTGATATATTAGTTGCCTTATTATCATTAGTCGATGAGTTTGTTAATATGTTTGATGAGTTTGTTGAACTAGATCTGGTTGAAGAATTATTAAAACAGCTCGAATTATTTACATTATGATAACTTTTGTGATGGTGATGTGAACTATTCGTGTTTATACAGTATTCATTGTGCAGTTTTGGAAGTAAAATAGGCTTTTTATTATTACTCTTGATATTAGGTTGTGTTTCACTCACTTGTTTATTTAGTTTACTATCTTTTAAATTCTTTGATTCGGAATTTGCATTACTATCTAATATTGAATAATCATTTTTTAATTGATGAGATTTCTGGTTATCGTCAATTTTGTTTGAAATATCAGCGATCCACGTATCAATATTCGGACAATTAATATAAAATTCATGTAAAGGATTTGTGATTTGCTGAATTTTTTTATCTGATTGTGCAAAATTTTTCACATTTATTTGATTTATTTGTATACCAGACGGGCCAGGCAGAGAATCATTTAATTTTTCAACTAAATTCGCATGTTGATAATTTTTTTTCTCAT
>BLXL01009983.1:12979-45327 GCA_023170135.1 Acarapis woodi | reverse complement strand
TAAAATCTTTTCATACAAAGTAAGATTCTTTTCAGAAAATTTTTTTCTAAAATTTACAATATCATGTTTGAATCCAAACGAAATAATTTGAATTTATTTTTCATAATTATAGATTATTATATTAAACTTGAAATTTTAATGTAATAAATCTGTTTGATTTTCAGGACATTCGATTCAGCCTATTTTTTTAACATGTGCTTTTCTTATTTACTTTCAAGAAACTAAGAAATTCTTATTTGTGAATTTTTTTTAAGTTATATATTTTCTATAATGTTATATGTGTATTTTAAGATTTTTTAAGATATCACCACAATAAAACTTGAATTTTACTATGAAATAAAATTTCACTGACTCATAATTTATTTCAATTAAATTATTAATTGTTTAAAACATTTTTAAATATTAATTTTTTTTATTTCCTTGATCTCATTTCTTTGAAACAGCAATTAAAACGACCAAAATTTTCAATTTTTTTTATAATTCTGTGATAAGACATTATTAATCTTAAAAATTTTAAATCATCGAATTTTATTGAATTGATAGACTTGTTCTTAAACTTTAATTTTTAAAAGATAATTTTGATCACAGTTATATATTTTTTAAAAAAATACAAATCACATATAACAAACAAGCACTTATTATAAACACTCTCAATAATTTATCAGATATTTTTAAAACTAATTGCTAAAAATTTATAAAAGATTTAAAGGAAATAAGATTGAATTATTGGTTGAATCATTAATTGACCAATTATAGAAAAATGACAGGTAAATTTTAACTCCACTATAATTCATCAAAAATTATATTTAAATTATTTTTAGTCTTTCTTTAATATGAAAATAATAAAAATTTAATTTGATTCAAATATCTATGTCATGATTCAAATGATTTTTTTTATACTAAATTTAATTTAATCATTATTTTTCAGCTAAAAATTAATACAATGTAATTTAAAACGAAAAACTTATTTATTTCCTAATTAAAAACCTCTCGAACCAGAGAATTTTTTTTATACACAATGCAATAAAAAAAAGTTGTGTTTACTTTATTGTTGATGAATTTATTTCTTGACAATTCATTGTACCTAAAAGTAATAGAAAAACATCAGAATTATACACATTATTGTTCGAAAATTTTGTTTTACAAAATTTGCATTGTTTGCCAAGAAAATAGCCTAAGCACATTATATCAGTCTCAATCCGGCTAACATTTTGAACGTGTAAGAAAATAGTTTCTTTTTACATCATCACATACACTACTATGAAACTCTTAACTACTTATAGTTTTTTTAACAAACAAAAAGCACCGAATGTGATGAATGATGTTATGTTGTTCTGAAATTTACTAGAACTAATTTTTTTACAGAATTTTTTTTTGGCTAAGCTATTTTAGATCGTATAAGGTTCTTTCTTTCGAACAAAGAACACCCAAATCTTGAATACCAAAATGTGAATGCGTTTTTAAACACAAATTAAGTCACTAAATGTTGAAAAGTCTTCATGTCGTTACTTAATCAAAAATCAAGCAACGTATGATGCTTTCTTATTATACTATTCCTTTTCCACATTGTGTGCTGAAAGCAGTCGTCTATTATTTAACCCTTAGATACATTGAGTTCCTCGTAAGTTCGAATTTACGTTTACAGTGCGAAGATTGAATCATTGTTCGAATTCTTATGAATAAACTTTTCAACTATACATCTATGATTTGAATGTATCGCTTATTCTATGCACACACACATACAAAATATTCTGAATTGGATCAAAAAGAATTTTTGTCGATAACACAAAGCAATTAAATAGCGATTTACTCTCGTTTTTTTTAAACAAATTTTTTCAGAATTATCACGAAAAAGGTGAATTTTAGTTTAAATCAAGTTTCTATAGGAGCAAACAAGAATTAAATTTAATTTAGTATTTAAAAAAACTATGGTATGATTATTAGTTGACTATTAATTACTAAATATATTAGAGATTTAAAATATAGTAATAATATGTGAATTGTTAAAAAGTATTAGTATAAATTTGAAATTAATATATTGAAAAAGATTTTCTTTTTAATTTTTATATATTACTTTTAATGACTAAACAGGAAAAGAGTTAAAAAATTCGAAAAATACATTCTTCATATGAATAGAAACAAAAAAAAAAAACTCTCACCCACAGAAAATCTTTATCCAACGAACCCAAAAACCTTAAAATTGCTTTCTAATGATTATTTTCACACGTGCGATCGGGACTCAATAATGTATATCATATATACAAAAAAAAATCATCGCACAAATTTGAATGCAAAAACTAACATTTTTATAGAGCTTCATTTCTAATTTTTATTTTATCGTTCGTTTAAACTCTTTAATTTTCCAAAGTTTTTACATAAACGAATAGATAATAGCCAACTAATAACTTAGTACATTGTATTGATACATTCTTGCATTCGTAGCCTTTTGTATATAAATCGATTTTAGTATTATTGTTGTTATATTCCCTTGAAAATATTATATTATTTTCTAAAACTTGAAATAAAAGTTTAGAAAACAATTATCTTTTCATTTACTTATTTAAAAATGATAAGATAAAAATATAATATACAATACGGGAATCCTCAAAAGATCATGCTTTGCTTTTTAGATTTCATCTAAAGATTTTCTGATTCGGCAATTTGATTCTTTTTTTGGAACTGTGAGTGTACACATTAATTTTATTGTTTTTTTTTAATCTTAACTCATTATAACACTACAAAGTTTTGCAGTATATATAAATATCAAGCTTTTGTTTAATAAGTAAACTGTATTTTTCATAGTATATCTCCGTTTGATTTTCTGAATAAATCTAATCAAATTACATTTTATACATCCGAACGAAAAGTCGATGTCTCAATAGCAGCTTTATTTATTGACTTTTGAAACAAAGGTACATACTCAGATATTATTCATACATAAAAATCTTTTTTACATTATTCATCATTTGAAAATGAATATTTTGAATAACATTTGCTTTTAAATTTTAGCGAAGATAAATGCCTCAAAAATTGAGGCAAGAGTTTAACTTACAAATGAATGTTCAAATTTTTGACGGAAAATTTTAAATTGATTTTTTTTCCTAGCTTCCGAAACTTGAAAATCAATGTTTGATCAAAATGCTTAACTGAAAATACTTTAAAGAGAAGCTTTATTTGAAAAAATCATTTTGTCATTATAAAAATTCAATAAAAGTTTTCATAAAAAATTATCTTATTTAAATCAATTAAAAGAAATAATTTACATATTAAAAAATCATAAAATGTTTTTTCTATATAGATGCATAGAAACTAAATTTAAGATACAAAAGTGTAAAGTGAGAAGTTTAATTAATTGATGCGCATTAATTTGAACGAATTTTTTATACGATTTTATAATTTAAAAATTTTGTTTTCACAAAAATAGACACGGAATTCGATTATAATTAGAAAATTATTTGAAAACAAAATTTCCTCTATAATCTATTACGTATTATAGCTGAATGATCTATCGTAAATAAATCTAGTAAAAATTAAATGATATGTTTTTCAATCTTACTTAAAGTTTTATCTATTAGTTCAATATATTTTAGTGATTCGGATTCAAAAACTATTTTTCTTTAAAGACAATTTTTTTGATTACTTTTAAAAAAATAACGTAAAAATATAGGACTATTTTATTTTCTATTTGACTGTTGATACTGAGCATAATATATTGTTATATGATTTTTAATATTAACAACAATTATATATTATTATTATATATTATTTGTCCTAAAAAAAGTTCAAATTTAATATAATTTCAATATTATATTCAAATCATTTTTTAGAACTGATGATTATTTTTGTAGCAAAGAAGGGTATATTTGATTATAAAATGCATAAAAAAAGGAATCGATTATTAATTCAATTTAAATGGAAAAATTAGATAAACTGAATTTTATATTATAGATTATGACTAAGTGCATCATAATTACATAGAGGAACAGAATTGAGGATTAAAATGAAAAAAAAACATACAAAATTTTTAGGTATCAGTCTAAACGCAAATTTTAAGTTATTTATGAAAGATCTCAAACAACAACAGAAAAAAAACAAGAATTATCTAATTTGCGTTAAAATGGAGTGACAATTGCAGAGCAATTTATCAACAAATTTAACATTAATGGAAGAAAATGTAAATTAATAGTAGAAATGAGTGATGATAAATTCATGCATGAGTCGGTTAACGAAATGTTATTATGTATAATTCAGATAAGACTATCTCATGAACTAGAATTGAATTGTGCAGATAAAGAAGATAGATTGAATTATAAAAAAGCTCGGTTATGTGCTTCAATCATACAGGGGATAAAAAGCGAATAAAAAATTGAAGCATATGTAACAGAGTAAATAATAGAAATCAATCATCCGAATATATCATACCAAACTAGATCAAAAGAACACAGGGTTTGTGATTAATTGTAAAATTATATAAAATCATGTATAAATCAATAAAAAAACTATTTAAATTTAGGTGTGATAAAATATAAAAACTTTCACATTCGAATATATCTTGAATGAAAGGTACATTAATGAAGACAAAATAATAATGTAAATTATAGATGTTATCGAGACAATCAACTCAAAGGTATGCAACAAGATCATTACAATCAATCGAAATAACCGTAAAATAATGTCAATGAATATGCCAAATTAGTTTGGATTTCAAAATTGTGAGAAATGTATCACACAGGAAGATTTAGAGGATGGAAATAGTGCGGGTATCATCTAGAATAATAGACAGATTTATAGAGCATACATTATTAATGATGCAGTATATATGTTGAAATCATAGTAAAATTTTATCACAAATAAAAGAGAATCATTGATGTAAATTTCATTGTTAATAATAAACGACATTATAAGTATGTTTATGATAGTCGCATAAAAGGTGTATTTAAGAGTATATATATGTACGGCAGAAGACATCATATAATACGAATGTATAATGACTCGATGTGCATCAAATCGCTTAATCACCACAAAATAAATAAAAATAATGGATTCAAATAAGAGTAAAAAAAATCACAAGGTGCAAATTGATACGCAATCTGCTTTACGGATGATATAACAAGATGTGAAAAAGTATATTTTATGTCAATTATTAAGTACAGTAAAAAAAGAAAGGCAACGGATGAATGTGTAAGAACTTAGATGAAATCGAAATTATAACTTTAAGGATACATTATAATAGAGAACAAAGTTATATGGGTTGAAATAAAAAGGTAATTTCGAGACAACTTTAAAATAATATTTGCACAGGACATTGTACACAATCATGAATCGGGCAAGTTAACTATTCAAAATATCATATCAGGTAAAAGAATAATGTTTCTATGTTGAAATACCGCAAATAGTGTGGGCAGAAAAATTTAATACTTTAATTTTTTATAAAATTTATAATAATAGAATGTTTTAATTCAACGACAGTCAAATATCATATGAAGAATAATATGAAAATTGAATATATCACATTTAATAATATTAAAAGTCATTAAATGCAGTATATATTTGGGAATGATAGGAATAAATCTTAATCAAGAGTATGTTCAATGAAATTTGTAATAAATACTAATTCATCGAAACGAATATCTAATGTATACAATAAAAATAAACAATAAATACATAGAAAGCGATCAGTGAAATTCACTTGTTCAGGAGGTAAGAAATGAAGAATTAGTATGTAGTTTCTAATATTAGCAATGACAAGGCAAGTAATCAAAAGGCCAGAAATGAAAATAATTTATTGTTTTTGAATATGAAACCTCAAAACAATTAGTATGAGTTTGGAATTAGATTTAAACTAAGCCATGTGACTAATGAATCAATAAAATAAACAAATAGATATCTAACTTCATTGTATTTTAATAACTTAAGAATAATTTTGAGTTATTTGATTGAAAACAAATATTATTTTTTAGCCGTGAATTTTTAAAATGCTCATTCCAATACTCTAATAAATAAAAAAATGAGTACACATCAGGTAACAAGATATGAAGTTCTAGAGAGGAAAAATTATATAGTACAGTAAATAAAAGCACAGTATGGATTTTCGAGCCAAAAATTTAATTTGCACTTGAGAATTTCTTTAAAAAAATTTTCTTGCTTTGGAGATAGTTTAATCAATTTTTTTTTTGAATAATTATTTGCAGATTTCAATCATTTCAAACTCAGACAATATTACAATATTCGTCACAAATACAGAAAAAAAATAAATAAAATAAAAATTTAAATTAAGCTAAAATTTTCGATAGCAGATATAGAAAAGTTAAAACATTTAAGCATTGAGGTGAAGACTTGTATGCTTAAAGGAATAAAATATCCAATATTATAGAATTATTTCATATATCAAGAACACGGATTATTAGAAAATGTAAATTTCCATCTATACGTGGTTAGATAACTTTAAACTAAATTTTGAAAAATACAGACTTAATGTAATGATATGCCTTAAGTTTGCTTTATTTTGAAATTTCATCAAATGCGAATCAAATAAAATTATTGCTTAAATTAGTTTCTTCTAAATAATATTGAATGTATAGAATTAAGATAAGTTCTAAAAACAGTACCATAGCAGACTAATACTGGATCAAAGTTTATGCAACAAGATTATATATGCAATATGCAATGTTATAAAAGACAAAAATTTAGTACATTGGCTCAAAAAAACTGGGTATTTTCACAAATTATGCCAAACGGAACTATATTCCATGAATAAAAGTTTCTATCGAAGTTTGCAAGGAAAAAATATTGTGATCATTAAAAAAAAACACCGAAGATGAAATTGTATTGTGATAACAAGAACTAAATTTATATTATTGGACAAAATTAAATGAAAGCTAAAATAGTATGATGTATTGTTGTAATACATTTGAGATTACAAGAAAAGAAAAAAATTCACATTTAAAAGGTGCGATTGTAAAAAAATAATGAAACTAGTCAAAAATTATGTGTAAATAAATAAATATCTACGACCCTATGAAAAAAAAATTGTTTAAGGTCCATCACCTCTGAGAAAATGACAAAGATACATTATTGATTTCTAATTATAGTACAATTATATGTATAAATATGACACAAGAAATTATAAATTGAGAAAAGGATGCTTCAAATCTAAATTATTGAATATTATTTTAAGTCAGTATCGAATTGGTTTGGATATGAAAAATTTATTGTCAATTGATAATGCACGGACAAAAAAAAATAATTTTAATTTTTTTCAACAAATTTTTGCTCAATTTATTTCAATTTCATCCAATGAACTTCATAGGCAATAAAAGATCATAACCTATAAAATATTGTAAACAATGTCGATTTATCAAAAGGTAAAATCAAAACTCATTTGCCAATCACAAAATTTTAATTTTCATTTTGTTCGAAAATTAAGTAATGATTTTCTTTCAAAATAGTTAAAAAAAAATTTTTGATGAAGCTTATTTAGTTATAGATTGAAACTTTTAAAACTAGTTAAATAAATTTTGTCTCCATAAAATAATTTTATAAATTTGAATTCGTAGATCATAAAATGGTTTCGAGTTCTGTTTGTAATCGTGACAAATTTAAACATTTTCAATCATTTAAATTTGAAATTTTTAAAATTAAAAAAAAATGAGTTTTGTAGTTTTAAAGAAGTTTAATTTCAAATAAAAAATTTCAGATTGAATTTTTTTTTTGAAAAATAGTGCTGAAAATTGAAATTTTTGAACGGAAATTTTATTGTTCAATAGTTAAAGGAAGTGAATGAATTTCTTGATTCATTTTTTTTTAAATTCGATCAAAACGTTTTTCTTTTCTGAAAGTTAATTTAAAATGCATTTAAAAAGATCGCTAATTTTGATACTTTTTTTTTGAATATCAATTTCTCAAAAATTCGAATCACAGATAAGTTAAATATTTTAATTTAAACTCTTAATTTTGACGATTCTGTGAAGTTGTTGTATTTCAATGCACTATTACTTTTAGCGAAAAAAGTTTTTTGTGTCAGTATGCAACTTAATATAATTATTATAGATTTCAAAATAGTAAACTCAAAACTATTTTCTTTTGCTTTTTTTCGAATGTAAAAGTTCGAATTTGGGTTAAAAAATATTCCGAATTCTCAAAAACTAACTGTTCTCGATTTAAAAATTTGAAATATTTTTTTTTTAAGAAATTTTTTTTCTATCTATTGCAAAAAGTTTCACGCGGAAAATTTCACATTTTATTTATAAATTTACATTATTTTAAAATCACTATAGATTACTTAATAGTAAATTTTTTTGGATTATTAAATAACATATCTTTGACATTTTGAAAATTAATCGGCGTATTTGCTTTTAAAGAACTTTTTTTTTCTAAAATCAATATTTTTTATTATCTACATAATTTTTAAACAAAAAAACATCACTCGTCAAGATGTTTCGAAATAATATATATGTTTGTTGGCTTTTATTGTATCATTTGACTTTATCTGACTTTGTCTAAGTTTTCTATGCAAATTCAATCTGATAGTAAAGTTGTATTAAGCATGTTGCGCTTACAGTTATCATAAAAGCATTAAAAAATAAAATTTGTCATGAATTAATTTTAATAATTAAATTATTAGATTTATATCATTATCTAATCTAAAGATTACACAACTTAATTTCATTTATCAACCATTAGTATTCTGATATATTGAGGGCAAATAAAAATCGCAAAGAAAAAACTTATTTATAACATAAAAAATAATAAATTTTTAACACCATTATCTATGATGAACTTTATAACTTGCCAAACTTAACAAATTTTGAGAATTTTGTTAAATTTAAAGGAAGTCAAATAGAGAGTTCAGAAACAAACTTTCAGAAACATAATTAGACATTTTTTCTTACTGATAGCAATTTTTAAGTTACTGGATTTTATTGAATACGATAAATGTTTAAGTTCAAAATGATAAATTTTGATAAATTTCTGAAAATTCCAATAAATGTAAAAACAAAGCTACTATCGTATTGTCAACAAAAAATAATCTGATTTGTTCAAGTTCTGTGAAATTATTTTTCAATCTACAACCAATTGGTAAAAACAGTTTTTGTCTTACCCTGGAGGTCATTAAAATTTGAAAACACAATATTTTCTATTTTTCCAAATGTAAACTTAAGAGCTTGAAAATTTTCATTAGATTGACTCAAATAAAAAAATCAAAAGATTTATTATTATTAATAGAATCTTTATAAATGATAAAATCTACGAAATAATTATTCAAAAATATTGACAACAAAACACATCATTTATGATTATTTTCTGTATTAGAAAAAATGCATTAAATTTTAAAGCGTAAAACAAATATATTAAGATCATAATCCGTTATCAGTAATACTGGAAAAATTTTTAAAATTAAAAACAAAATTAAATAATATTATATTTAAAATCAGTGTATCATGATGCAATGTATCATAAAGATTCATCAGAACTGATACACAAATTTTTCTGTTTCAAACACGTTCTGTATTCAAAAAATATAGTTTTTTAAATTTTCAATAAGAAATTTTTGAATAAACCGATTTACTTATAATGTGCTTTAAGTAAATAATATTAAAAATTTTTCAAAAACCTATAGGAGCTCAGAATTAGATCAAATTTTAAAGGTTTATTTTTTTTACTTTGCAATAGATTTACGATTTTTTCAATTGAACATACCTAATTTATAAAGCAATAGTTTCAAACTACCAAATTAGGCTTTTCTGCTAAATTTGAAGCAGATTATTGCTTAATATTTTGAATATATACAATATATTATGATTATTACGAATATAATGTTCAAGTTTTTACCCATAATAAAAGATGATGTAATTCAAAAAATTTTTAGAATAGAATTTAAATTGACTCGGAAAAATTGTATCGTGCGTAAATTCAATAGAATTTTTTCAAAAATTTCATGAATTTCTATGTAAAATTTATGAATTGCATTTATTCATTCGAATTAAAACAAATAATTCTAATGAATCATAATTCGAAAGAAAAAAAGAAGTAAAAAATAAAAAATTTCTTCAGAAAAATTTTCGATAAGTGAAGATTGTTGCCTTGTGAGATTTAGAGACTTAAAAATTTCAAGATTTGAGATAAATAATGAATTTTAGATGAAGACACATTCAAATCATTTTATTGACCATCATTATCTTAGATACAAAGTTAATCTTTATACCGTAGAAAAATGTTTTTTTTCCTCCTCTTTATTATTTATTTGAATGAATAGTAGAGGGTGAAAAATGAAAAAAAGAATTATAAATAAAGAAAATCATTAAAATCCTATTATACAAGCTATTACTAATTACCCATATACAAACTCTAAATTAGTGCATCAACTTATAAATTAGTATATATATTAGATTAAGAATCTATCAGCTTAGTATTGTGTGATTAATTTAAGTCATTTATTTAAAAATTATATTGTACTTTACTGATACATTCACTTAACTAAACATGAAAAATTATTTTTGAGTGGATGAATTTAATTTTCATAAAAAATTGCAGAAATCATTAAGAAAATTTTAATCAATTTTCGCTTGTGATCCATTGCAAATCTAAAATTAGATCATTTCTTTATAAAATTAGACATTGCAATTACACAAAACTATTTTTATATTCTTTTCATTAAATTGAAAAAAAATATCTATTCATTTTTTTCTTCAATATCTAATTTTTTTAAATTATACATATATTTTCTAAATAAACTTTTTTTTATAAGCAAAATTAAAATCAAGAAAAAAATTTTGAGCAGCCTTTTGTTTAAAATAAAATATTGTGAATTTTTCGAATAATCCAAAAATTTTATAAAAAAACTTCAACACTTTTGATTATTTCCATTATTAATTAATACAATTGATATTGTATTTTAAACAATGAATATATTATTTTAAATTATTTTTTTTTACAGGTAACCATTAATCTAAAAATTCTAAAATTGCGAACATGAAAATGTCTAATTTAAACTAAAACATAAATCGAGCACAATTAATTTTTTTTTTTTTATTTGATAAATTCAGTTGAGTATATTGATCTGATATTCAAATTTATTCACACCCGATTTGAAAGATATAATTTTAGGTTATAAAATTTATTGAATTTCTCATTTCTTAATTAAAACGATCTAAAATATCTTCACTTTGTTGAAAATAATCTAATTTGTAGAAAAATCTGATAATAAATTTTTGGGGATTACATGTTGAGTTTTTGAATAAATACATACCTTAAGTTTTTTGAACAGAATTTTAGAAAAAATCAAGTGAAATTTCTTTAGTTATATTGATATAAAAAATCTATAACTTGTGATCTATTTATTAATCAATGAAATAATTGTTATCGTAATTTATCGGTGAACTGGCGAAGAATTGTAACTATTGTAACTATTGTGACTAAGAAAAAATTACTTAGAAATTGGCTACATGCGGTCAAAATTACAAGTTCGTAAATAAAAAGATGTGCAAAATGAAAATTCAAATATATATTTATCAAAAAAATTATCATAAAATTTTTATTTTCACCCATCAAATAGATATGCTAATTCTATGAAAAGGTATAATCCATGAATTTCAAGTTAAATAATTACCAAATATATTTTTACTTATAAAATATATTAAAAGTCTAATAATTTTTTTTGAATAATTTTCGTAGAAATTATTCGAAATGCTTTCTTCAAGTTTTTTTAAATTTTAAATTGTAACAAAATAGAATCATCAAATTAAAAGAAAACTTCATCCAAGCCGTTAATTAAGGTTTCAAATTCTGACTTTATTAATAGTCGAAAATCAAAATAAATTACTACGACTCTTTCTTATAAAAATAGGAAAGCAAGTTTCTAGTTATTGTTAGTCTTCTAACTCACTTTAATAATAAAATCTCATGAGTAATGCATTATTAGCTAATGTAATTTTGATTTTTTTCAACTTATCGTAAATATTTTATTTTATTTTGCTCGAAAATCTAGTTCTCGTTTTATTATTCTTAGAATTAGCCCATTCATGACTTATTTTACTTATAAGAAATAAAAATGCTACTAAGCGACAAAAATTAACCGTTTTTTTAAGAAATCACAAACAATTTATGGTAAAACAGTATTGTAATTATTGACTATATAAACATCAAAGATCATTATTCCACAAAATTTAAAGAAATTCATAAAGTAAATTTTCTTTAAATATACGTTCAAAATATTAAATTTCAGGTTCTGACATTACATCGTTTTTTGTTAAACAATTAGATTTGAATTTTGAATTTGTTATTTTAAGGAAACACAACATAATTTATTGATATATTTTCAAAATTTGCAAGTTTATCAATATTATCGAGACATGTTTTTTCAAAAATTTTCTTCATTTATAACTGAAACTTTATTTAATTCATTTTTCAACTAAATTCATTAATTACTTGTGAATCAAATTCTAAAAAGTTTCTTGAAAAAAAATTACTTTTTAAATTCAAATTATAGTTAAATTTTTATTTTGTTTATAATGCATGGAAAAATATATCATATTTATGAATTATAGTCAAATTTTGAAAATTTTAGTTGTTTTTTTATAAAAAATTTTTTGTATAAAGCACCTAAAATACAGTTTGATGACGACGGAAATTGGAAGTCAGAAAAAAATTTCATCAAGTGACTAGTAAAAAACGAAGTCAAGCTAAGCTCGTGTCAGTATTTTTAAAGAAGATTTTTCATTATGTCAAACTACTATGATTTTTTTTATTGTGTTGTTTAGATTGTTGAATTCAAATCGTTCAATTCGATTTTTATCCCAAAGAGTCTTTTCATCGAACTAAAAAAGACAATGGATCGTCTAGATTTTGGTAGCAAATACAATCAGATAAAAAAAAGAAAACTTTCTTGAGACGTTGAGCAAAGAGTAAAAAATCATTAAGAGTGCATTTCACTTGAAGCTCAGAGCATGTTTTATAATCGATAAATGTCACAGCAAAATTTTAGCCTAAAATTTTCCGCTAAACTTTCAATGCTCTATATATGAATAAGTAAATAGAACATTTTCTATTATCTTATAACAGCATCTTTCACACATATTATGCATGTTTTGTGATCATTTCATAAATTTACCAAGTGCAAAATGTGCTAGACTATATACGGAAAATCTAAAAAAAATTTTTAAAAACCTTTTTAACATCTCTAACGTGAAAAAAAATTTGATAGAATTTTATTTGTAAAAATTTTATTCGGCTTGGAAAGAAGCTGTTCTTAATGTTGTCAAAGTGACTTATTTAGTACGCTATAACTAAACTATTACAATTTTTCAGCGGCTACAACTCATAATCTAAATAAGAAAACTAAACTAATAATAGACAGGAAGTTTTATAACAAGAAAAAATCGATAAACTTCATTTACTTAAAAAATGATTAACTTTTTTTTTCCCAATCAAGATTAAATGTTTTAAACGGTCATCTAAACAAAATTTTAACTAGACTTTACAGACCAAATTTAAGAAAATTTGAATCACGAAATTATAGTTGACGTTATTAAGTTAAACAATTTTTTAGAATGTTATTAAAATTTCTGGTCTAAAGAACTATATTATATGTATATGAAATCTATGATTATAAAATATATTTATTTCAAATTCGAAAATGAAAGATTTCTTTCAATTTCAAACTATTTAGATTACATGATCCGTACGATTTTCTTTTCGATCTTATTTATAACCTTATAACAATTTTTTAATGGCAAATATTTAATAATAATTTCTTCAAATTTTTATTCTTGAATTTTTTTGAACGCAAATTAGAAATGAATTTGAAAATTAAAATTTGAGCATTTGATCAAAAACTTTCATTTGCTATTTTATTAAGCAACGAATAAATTTTTGATGAATAAAAAAATTGAGTCTATTTATACTTCAATGAATCAAATTTTATTGTTATTAATAATTTGAAAAAAAGAAATTTTCTTTAGATTATTTTTGATTGAATATTTTTTATCATTTATTTACATTACTAATTTAACTTCTTATTAAAACTATTTGAAAGCAGTATTAAAATTATGATTATTATCAAAATTATAATTGCATTATTTTCAAAAAAAATCAAACATTGAAAAAATTGATAATTTTTACAAAAACGATTAATCTCGAATTAATCCAATTAGCCTATATAGAAGATAAAATATAATCTAATAATGATTAATTCAAATTGAGAAACTTTTCTTGCATCTGATACTTTTCCTCAAGCAATACTGAAATCAAAAAATTCAATACAATCTGATATACATCTATTATTCTACAAATATAAAAATATATATGCTGAATTTATTTTGAACTATTATAAAAATTCAACTTATTAAAGCTCAGCTTCATGTATTAATATTTGAGTTTAAATAATTTTAGAACATCTGCAAATGATGTGCAAGAAAAAGAAAGTTTACTCAACCCATTATTTTATTAAAACTATAATATTTTAAATTAATTTTAATTTATTAACTCTCAATAAATTTTTTTTATCATAAAAAAAAAGGTTCTTGGAAATTTAGATTTTTAAGATCGATGCAAATATTTTGATTCACGAAATAATTTCGATTAAACATTAAATATCAAAAATGCGCAATACTTATTTTTAATAATAAAACTAAATCACAAAATGAAACCTGAAATCATAATTACTTAAATAATATAATATATCCAACATATTAAATTCTATGATATATTCAAGATTTATATTTATCTTTTCAATTAGAAATTTTTTTATTAAAAATGAAAAAAAAAAACAAAAAAAATTGAGAAATTAAATTTTTGTTACGAACTTATCGCAAAACTAAATAGAATTTTTGAAAAGTAGATATAATTAATTTTCGTTGTTCAACAAAAATAAAAAAATCAAAATTATGGTAAACGGTCGAATTTTCAACAACCATGAACTTATTTTTTCATTGCTTTAGGTATAAAATTTAAATTTTGAGGTTTTTTTCTATTTAGAATTTATTTAACAAATTATCCATCTAAAGTAAATTTTACTCTTACCGATCAAACACACAAATTCAAAATTTTTTAGCTTTAGAAATTCTGAAAAAAAAATGAAATTTACACGAATTTTAACTATGACTAAAAAAAATAAAGCGATTTTTTTACCAGCAATGAATCATTCAAAATATATTTTTAATATAAAGTATATTACTTTCTCTAATTAAAACTTGAAATAAAACTTTGCATTGATTGTTCTAATTAATTTTTATTCATTTAAAATTTACAATTTATTGAAATAGGAATTCAGATTTTGATTATGTACAATTAATATTTGATTTTCATGAAATTAAAAATTATTATTTACGATTGAACGAGTTAATCAAAAAAATTAAAATCATTTATAATGAAATAATTAGTGTTTTATTTTACTGATTTGTGTAAATAATGAAAACTTGAAAATCAATAAATAATTGCATTTATATAATTATATCGCTTTTAAAAATATTGCTGCATCTAATGCTACCTAGGAGCTTATAAATATAAAAAAAAATATATAATTTAACGAAATTATTTTTAGAACTAATCTATTTAAGCTCTAATTTTGGAAGTTGCTTTTTTTTTTGTTTATATTTCGATGAACGGAATATCTGAACTCTTGGCAACTTAAGTACATCTTCAATGGCATATAAAAATAAGTCGTATTTAATAAATTTAAATTTATACTCTTATGAATAACTTAAAATTTTTAGAGCTTGGTAATAGGAACTTCATATAATCTATGATTCATTTAAGAAAGAATTTTATATCAGATATTTACAAGACACATAGAGCTAATTCACAGCAGACCTAATAACTATGATTATTGTTGTAAAGCGAAACTTAAATTTTTAAAATAAGTGCAGATTAGTATTGAGTGCAAGCAAGCAAGTACTTAGCAGAACATTAAATAAATTTTGTGAAATTTCAAAATCGAAATTAAAACGAAAATGGTTGCCGGTTTCAAAAATATTGAAGATAATTGTTTAAAAATTGTTTTTCTTAACTTGCCGTTAAAAGATCGATTTTTATATAGACGAGTGTGCCGGAAATGGAATGATATATTAAATAAACTTATTAAAAACCAAAAAAGTTTGGCGCTTTTTGACAAACAATACCCACTCGAATCAAATGAATCTTATTGTAAACATAAACTAACTAATAATGATGTGCTACTCACCAAACATTTTGAATGGTAAATATATTTAAGCAATAAAAATATTATGGAATTTATTAATTTTTTTTGCATATCAAAATATCAAATCATCGACTGATTAAATTCAATTTTAAGTACATCTAAAATAATATCTTTTTCTTTTAATTGATTATTCAGGAAGTTAGATGGACTTGCCAAAACAATCAAACAACTACCTAATCTTCAGCATCTCAACATTAGAATATTGGACAAAGAGCAATTAGAGAAAATTACGGATGAATTAGTTGAAGATATTGAGAAATTAGACTGTTTAGAATTGCCTTTTTCTTCTGTTTTATTGAGTAAGTTCTCAAATAGTTTAAATTAATTATTAACTAATTTAATTTTTTAAAATTCAGAATTCGTCGATAAATTTAGTAACACACTTAAGTTTATTGACTGTTGTTACTTCAATAATAACGAAACGTTAGCTGATACATTGGTTTGTTGCGAGAAATTAGTTTACCTTTACATGATTGGTTGTCCAGGTAAATAAAATTTCAAAAATTTAATCTGATAACAATTTATTTCATATTTTATTGGCCAATATTAACTTAAAATATCATTTTTTTTTTACAGATTTTACTTCAGATCTTCTTAAGACATGTTCCTCGTCTAATTTGCAGTATGTGTACACGATGGAACGAATTAAATTTTCTGGATTTGAAGACAAGTTTCCAAACAAAAAGTATCCAGTTCAAAATTTGAAAGGTCTAGGATTTGTGCCAGCAAAAGATTTATCTATAATTTGCGCGGAATTCCCAGACTTAGAAGAATTATTGGTAGAATTTTTCGAAGGTGAAAATTATTAAAATTATAATTATAATCATATTTATAAATTAAGTTTTTCTTCTTCAACAGGCTACGTACCTTTGACGGATCTAAGTAAGTTGAAAAAACTAGAAAATTTATACATCAGAGAGTATAATAAAAAGAAACCATTAGACGAAAATTTGATTCACATTTTCAAAAATTGTCCTTTACTTAAATCACTCAATCTGCAAAATGTGAACTTGACAGATTCTGCTTTGCTTGCAATACCAAATCATTCGAAAAATCTTGAAAAGCTCTACATAAACAATGTACAAATGCAACATTTTACACCTGATGCAATAAGCAACAAATCGATAGATGCATTTTTAAATAGTAAAACTAAAATAAAATCGATCACAATAAAAGGTCCTAATATCATCACACATAAAAATGAGGACATAAAAACGAAATCAGGGGATAAGATTGAATTATTTACATCGAAAAAGTAAATTACTTTCTATTTTTTTGAATACCATTTTTTATTTTAAGCATTGAAAAAATTAAATTGTTTTGAAGATAAATAATTTGATACGCGATTCATCTTAATAACTGATCAAATTATATTCTAGATTGGCATGACTGATTTTGTAAAACTATAATTTTTGAAAATTGATAAAAATTTTCATAATAGTTGTTTCAATAACCTCCTATGAAAGGTAAATATTATTTGTGAAATCTAAAAATGTCTTTGTGTCATTTTATATAATATAAACAAAGATTTATTTTTAAAATTTTCTGTATTTAGCTATAATTAAATGTAATATGAATATTTATGCTATCTTCGCTTTAGAAATTTATTAATAAATTATTTAAAAATTATTTCAATTCATGAAAATCTTAGCATAATCTTCACCCACAAATGATTCGTAAAATTTTTAATTGCTTAAATTAGATTTATTTTTATTTAATTATCCTACTGTCATTAAAGAAAAATAAATTTACTTAATATGGAATAAGTAAAGAATTCGATTACCAATTAAAATCAAAAATAACTTTTTTTTAATCCAAATTTCTAATTTGATTTTCACCTTTTGATTATTTCATAGCAAATTTATGGTAAAATTTATTTTGAATCCGTAATCTTGATTAATTAGTTAGTCTTTTTCTTTTAATTTTCATTCAAAATTTACCTCAAATAATAATTTCAAATTAGCCAATAATATTATTACTTAAACACGAAGGATACAATGAGTGAAATCTTATTTATTAACTTTATGAACTTTTGATAATCAACTCACTTAATAAATATGATTTATTATCATTCATAATAGCGAAAAATATGAAAATGATCACGAACTGACTTTATTTTATTATTTTAAAATAGATATCATCTACACACATACAAATAGGCAAAAATTTTACTTATTGATCAAAATTAATGATACAAAAAAAGTTTGATTCGAAAATCAATCAAAATGAATAGATAATATTCGGAAATTTATATGTAAAATTCATCAAGCTGATAATTATTTTGAATGATGTTCGTATTCTGGCCCATTTTTTGAAAATATAACGATCGTTTCAAATAAAGTGAAAAATGCATTTTCCTTGAAATCGCAAGTCGCATATCTCAAAAAATGCAATTGCACAATTAACACCAAATATAATAAATTCTTTAACAAAATTTAGGTCTTTGTATAAATACTGTATCATTAAAATTCATAAAAAAAATTATGAAACTGCAAATATCAAAATCGTAAAATTTTCTATTTATAAATGCTAATTAATTTATTTCGAATCAAAAAAATAATTAATATGCCTGAAATCATTTTCGAGTAAATCATTCTCATTTATGAATCAAGATGAATCCTATATATAAAAGTACATATAAATCGTAAATTGACTGAAATTTTTTTTGAAAATCTATAGAAAGATTTTCGAAACCAGAAATTTTCAAGTATTGCTCAAATCAGAATAGTTTGTTTTTTCTTTTCAAATTCAAACAAATTCAATGCTAAAATTACAAGCATTATTTCTTAATATTAATAGGCTTTTGAAGATTATGTAAAATTGACCATTGATTCAATTTTAAATATAATAAATTTATATGCAAAATTTACCATTCACTCAAAAAAAAACTTAAGTTTTAATCAAATTATTGCTTGTAAATAAACAACGCATATTTTAAAATAAAAAACTATTTGAATACTGATAAAAGTGATCTCATGAGAAAATATATTTTAGAATTTTTCTAGAAACTTATTTAAAATATAAAATGAAAATTATAAAAAAAGCTAAATTTTCAAAAACTGTTGCTGCTTTGTACGATTAATAATTATAAAAATTTGAAACAGAATATTGATAATTGAAAACAAAAGACATAATCATGTTTTCGTCATTTAAACAATTTTGTAATAATTTTTTCCAGATTTATCATGGAAATGTTTATTCTAGGTTACAGGTAAACAGTCTTCAAGTGTTTTAACGGTTATAATTAAAACAAAATTTTGACTCAAAAAGAGATATTTATCAATAATTTAAAATTTAACCAAAAATGATAAAAATTCTTATCAGGTAATATTTGTATATATCCTAAAAACAATTATAATTAATTACATAAAACTACATATTGCCTCTAATAAGGGCAACTATTCTTTGGTTAGATAAAAACCAACAATAATCTATCAAATAACAATTTTGTTTGTTCACAATTTAAAAAAATAAGTGTATGTATAAAAAAAATAATGAAATAAGGATTAATTGATTACTAATCATTAAATCGAACTAAAGTACTTTAAATGAGTTGCTTTTAGAATGATTAGTGTAATTAAATATCTGTAAAAATTCAAAAAATTAAACGCCATTTGGCCATGTGGTTCAAAATTAGACTATCAATTAAAAGTACATATCAAGTAAACAATAACGAAAAAATAACACGTATCCAGAACCTAGTACAGTAAAGAGAATGTTGATGAGAATGATTTTAATCCAACTCAATGAAATTATATTATAAATAGGATTTTGTTCGATAAATTGTTCTTTGTTTTCGTAGAATGATTTCATTAGTTCTTCTTTTTTTGACCATATAGTTCTCAACCATTCTTCATTCAATTGTTCATTAGACACATAGTAATTCTTATAATGCATATATACATTTGATTTTTTATCACCTTTTATGATGTCGAGAATACTAAGTGGTTTATCAATGTTCGAATAAAGTATGGTACAATCAATTATACGAGTAATGTTTAATTTGCGATCTAACAAGTCTTTAAATGCTCCATATCTAGGCCAAGTGGTATATTTTAATTTAGCCAACCCATTCTTTTCTGCATATCGATTACTAGATTCCTGTTTTTTAAAACGAAATCCTCCTATACAAAAAGACGAAAAAAAAAAGAGAATAAATGTTTCTTAAAAGTAATTTTTAATGAAATCAGTTAAAGACAATTGGACAAAATTAAAAAATCATTCATTGTGTGAAAAATTTCATATGTAATTAAAATCTAGAAATTGATCATTAGGAATAAGATAAATATTTGATTATTTTTGTATAAAATAAGTTTAAAAATTATTACATAAAATTTACATTTTATGATTTGAAAAAAAATTTACCTTCTGGAAAAAGAATGTAACAATTTTTAAATGAGTGCTTCAAACAATGTTCAATTAGATTGCCTGCTTGAAAATTTTTAGGTTTTATAAAAAAATCACCATGCGTCCAACTAACAACACCGAAATTTGTGTATTTGAATTGTGCATCCATCACCCAAAGCAAAACTCGTTGCCAATAATTACTAAACATTGCAAATAACAATGGCACATCACTTGTAGATTGATGATTTAGTATAAAAAGAATTTTTTCATCTTGACTCAATAATTTCACTTCAATCTCCATATCATCTTTAGTAATAGATTCACATTCAATAGAATTAGATGATGAATTATTGTTTGACCTAACATCGGCTTTCATAGACTGAGTGAAAAAAATTATAAATTTTAAATTTCAAGTTTCAAAAGTAAAAATTATAAACACAATACCCACTGATGATTCTGAATTTATATTTTCTGATGACCAATTCTCACCACATTCGTTCACTTGTAATGAAATTAAATTAAATTAAATTTTTTCAACTTTGATAGATAATTATGCACTCACCTATAATACCTGCACACCAAGACCAAGATGATACAACATAGAGTAGAAAGTTATATAAATTATTTTCTATCTTCCAATACAATCGTGTGTCCAATAAATATATTGGGTAGAGTGCAATATATGTGGTTACCAAGTAGGAAGGTATAAAGATGAGATTTTGAATAACAATAAATGCTATCCTGATAATAGAATAGATCTTTTTGAACATTTTATAACCACAATTCGAGAAACCTCGAATAATCATCTAATATTAGTAAATGATGAAAAATAGTCTTAACGAAAATCTTGGATTGGTATGATACGAGAAAAATTCAAGTTGATAAAAATATTTTTTGATTATAGCTAATTTTTTTTGTTATAAGTACTTAAAGTATAAAAAATTTAATGAAATATTTGAAAATCTTACTATAACTAATTAACTAAAAATAATTATTTCATTCATTTTTATTTGTTCGATGATATAATTAATAAATGAGTATACACTTAAATCGATTAAAGAATGTTCATACCATTTTTAGAGCAAATCATACATTTTTATGTAAAAATAACAAACAAAAAGGAAGATAACTACTAATCGAAAAATCAATTACATGTCTGCCACAAAAATAAATTTCATTCGAAATCTAATATATAGGTTGTGCAGACGTTAACTCTGAAGAAAAACGAAATTTATGAATGCAAGAAACCATCCAAACAAGTCATACGTCGAGAATAAAATTGACTAACGAAAAATGATTCAAAATAAATAAATTTTACAATTTTTTTTGAATGAATAATTTGAATAAAAAAAAAAATAAAAAATTGAGTAGATGAATTGAAAATGTACTGATTCTTGATTATTTATAAATCAAAATCAAACTAACTCGTATTATATGGTTAATTTAATTTAAATGATGGTCGAATAAGGTGTTAATTAGGCGAAAATCGGTAAATATGATTCGATCATATAAACATTATTTGTAGTGTAATCCTAATATAAATAATAAACATAAAAATAATACTAAGCGTCGTTTAATTCGTTAATACCAGACTAATTACTAGATAGTTTCTTGAAAGAACTTGAATAAAATTTTGGGCAAACACAAAAAAGCAGTCAAAAACTTTCAATCATTGATGTCAAAGTTTTAATGTTTTACAACTAAATTCAAACTAGATGGTAAAGTAATTAGAAAATAAATTTTTTTAAAAAAAAGGCTAAATCAGTTTTGGGCCCGTAAATTACACATTAATTTTTAGATAAACCTTTATTCATCAACAATTTAAATAAATATAAATTTTTATTTTCTAAATAGATTAACCTATCTCCATCTAATGAATATACCTGATAATTTAAGTGAATGGCGCACCATTAAATCTAGAAACCATAAATTCTATATATTTCTTTAGTAACCGCCTAGAGAAAAAATTAATAAATAAGATGAAACATTTCATTCACAATAGAATTAATAAAAACTTTACAACTAATTGTTTGAAATTTTTTCAGTATGTCGTTCAAAAAATTTAATAAACAATAATTTAAAATAATATAGCAGCATTGATAAATTATTTAGATTGAAAAAATAACTTATTGCGACAAATTCTAATTAGTTAAATTAATTCAAACTTCAACCAATAATTTCGAGAATTCGAATGTTATAAAAAAGGGAAAGATTATTTAAGAAATTCAATAAGATTTTCTAATATTTTAAAGATGAAAATTTTTACTCAGTCGATCGCAACAAATAAAAAAAAAAACTTGATATAATTGAAGAGTTGGTTTTTAGTCAATTTTCAAATTAAATGCGCTATAAATTATAATTCACTATATCAAGTCTAGATAAAACTGCAATTATTAGCAGCCAATAATCAAAGCTTAAATAAAATAAATTGATACGTTGTAAATTATATAAATCAGATAATCTAGTATAAATTTGAAATTTCAGTTTCACGTAAATCATTGGAACACTTTTTGACAAGAGTAGAAGATTGATAAAAATGAGTTTACATGTTTGATAATTTTCACTCAATTCATATGACTAATGATGATCAATTTTGTATTTTCTAATTTCTTGATTGACAAAGAAGCTAATAAAGTCTCGTATCAAACAAATTTTGCATTTGATAATTAAAACTCCATATTTCGGATTATTGTCAATTAAAATGACTTAGCCTAGTTCAAAAATAAATTTTTGAAACGTAGAAAAAAATTTGAAGAAAAATGGGTTTAACGACAAAAAAAAAATCGAATTCGTGTTAATGAAATAAAAATTAAAATGCGTTAGCAAAAAAAAAAAAGACCTACCTGTCTTGTTTTTATCTAAGTATTAAGACCTAGGTTATGAACCACTCGATTAATTTCTATAGTTTTTATTAAATATAATATTGAAAATTACCTATGAATTAGTTAGAAATACTATTTACCTAGTGAACACAAATTGATTCGTACTAAATAGTTACCGCTTGAAGTTCAACGAACGAATTTTGACCGTTTAGGTACAAAGCGAGTCGAAATAAACAATGTGATTATCGACAAATAACACTGTTATCTATTTCCACGCGAATCATGCTTTTTAGATTATTTACTCAAAAAAGTACTCACTTTGAAAAGTTTTATTTTGGTATTAATCATAAATTAATTAAAAATAAGTTTGAATTATTCTTTCTCTATGAATTATTTCTTGTTTTATGATTTAAAAAACAAGAACTATTTTATTAATTTCTACTAAAACACTAAAAATATTTGTGTGATTTTCGTAATTCGTGGGGATATGCAACTATTTTTCAAATTATTTAGCGGAAATTTAATTACGATTTGCCGTCAAAGTATGAGATCAGGTAACTTGAAAACATTCAACATTAAAGAAAAAAATGAAAATTTATTTAATCAAATGATACAAAAGCCTGGACTATTGTTTCTCAGGGATGTATTTTTTGAAAATGGATTTAGTCTTCGTATTGCTGGCGGGGCAGTTCGAGATTTGATTTGTGAAAAAGTACCTGATGATATAGATCTAGCTACTACAGCAGTTCCTGATAAAATGATTAATTTTTTGAAGTAAGTTCATTTATTCAAATTGAATGATTATTATTATTATTTTTTTTATCTTGCATAGAGAATTCGGTAATGTCAAGTTAATTACAACAAAAGCTGGTGAAAGACATGGCACAATTATTGCACGTATAGATGATTTAGCTCAATATGAAATAACTACACTTCGTATTGATAAAATTACTGATGGAAGACATGCTGAAGTTGAGTTTATAGAAGACTGGAAATTAGGTTTGTGGCACTTTTCTATATTTGTGCAATTAAACATAATTGAATTCTTGTGTTATAACAGATGCATCGAGAAGAGATCTTACATTTAATTCACTTTTTCTCGATTTTGATGGAATAGTTTACGATTATTTTGACGGTGTTGAGCATTTGAAAAATAAAAAAGTCTTATTCGTTGGCGATCCAGTTGAGCGCATTAAAGAAGATTTTTTGAGAATACTAAGATATTTTCGCTTTTACATAAGATATGGTGATTTAGTTGAGCATGATAAAGAAGTAATTAGTGCGATTGAAAAATGTAAAGATGGTTTGCATTGTATAAGTGGACCTAGAATTTGGGCTGAACTAAAAAAGATTTTAAATTATCAGAATTCTCTTAGCGTTCTAGATCTAATATTTAACAAACTTAATTTAGGCATCTATATGGGATTTAATACAAATTATAAATCAATTGATAAAGTAACACAAATTTACGAAAATTTGAGAAAATTTAATGATATGATTGAAAAATCAAAAGCGGCTTCGAATTCAAACCAATCAAATAATATAAATTTAAATAATGATGATAAAAAAATGAATTACCAATTGATAATTGCTGCTCTTATTGATGATGAGAATGAACTTTCAAGTTTACGTGAACGTCTTAGCATTTCGAATCAAGAACTTTATACAACTGCTTCAATTTTACATTATAGAAATGAAAATTCTTTTGATTATGATTCGGCAAAGAAAGAGCTAGCCTTAACACACAAGTCGGAAAAAAATCGTAAAAAATCCTGGCTTCTTGAAGTATTTAAATACAAAGGAGATATAGAATCATACTTAAAATTAAGGAATCAACCATTACCTGAATTTCCAAATATTGGTAAAGAGCTTTATGAACGTATTAAAAGAAAATCTCAAATTTCATTTTATATTGAAAAATTAACGCTTATTTGGATTGAAAGTGATTACAAAATGACTAATGAGGATTTAATAAAAAAATTTGAAGAATTGCAAGAAGGTGAGATTTTATAAATTATAATTTATAACTTAATAAATAGATATAATGTTAAAAATTTGGCAATATTTTTTTATAATCAAATTTTCAAAAAATAATTGTTTTAGAAAATTCAACTTTAATTTTATCTTTTAGGTACCGAGAGCGATAAAAAAAAATTAAAAAAGGATCCTTAGAGTAAATTTGAAAGATTGAAAAAAATTTTCAAAAAATTGTTTCTTCGATTTGCACATTTTTGTAACGTGGCGCATATGTTTTTTACGGGTCATTCTATTTCTTGATTACATAAAAATGAAACAATTCCTCATTAATATTTATTACATATGATTATAAGTTGTCTTGAAAATATGAGTATGCGCACTCTTATATTTTCGAATTTTGATTTCTTATTTCTGTCAAAGCTTGTTTTAAATCGCATTAAATAGTCTATGAAGTTTTTGTGAATAAATTTAAATGATTTTGAACCAATTTATTTTGCCACGTAAGCAGATTATCTTAAAAAACAATTTATTATCTTCATTTATTAATTATCAGATAATTAAAGGTTTGTTATTTTTGCTGATATTTTTTAATTAAATAACATTTAATTCTTTTCACAGGAAGTTATTTTGTGATTTGAAAAACGTGATCAAAACCAAATCTGCATTCATTTGAAGTAAAGGACTTAATACTTATAAATTATTAACGAAAAATGTTGAATATACAAATTACTAGTGAAATTAATCCGACTGGTCTTGAAAAACGTTTCTCTGAAGATGTCTTATTAAAAGATTTAAAAAACAAGCTTGTATTAATCACAGGAGTAGAAACAGATAATCAAATTATAGAGTTGTACATTGATAATGTATTAATAGGGGAACTTTCTGATGATAACCAATCAATTGGTAATGCAGTAAATATTACAAATATACATAAACAATTGCGTCTACATGTTAAAGATAATAGTAATAATAGTTCAGGTTTGCTAGAAGGGGAAATAAAAAAGTTTGAGATGTCCGATGAAGCCTACAATAAACGAGAGAACACATTGAGAAATTTTAAGAAAAATCACAAACTAGGTAGATTCGCAACAAGCAATTAATTTCAAAGGCATTTAATTACTTAAAACGTCTTTTATTTTAGTATAATTTATAAACGCTATTTTTCTCTACAATTTGAAATACAAAATTTTTATTTAAGTATTGTTTTTAATAATTATTTTATATTTTAAAAAAAGATTTTTTTCAAAAATCTCATAATCATATTCGATAAATTAGCATTTTACTTTGAAAATATTCATTATGATCTATAATTAAATTTTCATTAAACTTGTTCTTCTGTTAATTCTTTTCTTTAAATTTGTTTATTTTTTAATGGTATTTAAAGTATTTGTTTTTCTTTTTCGACATCATATTTCATTTGAAGAATCTTCATTCGAAAATGATCGCTTTTTACTCAAAGATACTTTGCATTCTTTTCTCATCAATTGTGTGGATAAAATTGGTTCGTATTCAAAGAGCTGCCGCCTAAAAGATTCATTCGGATAAATACAGTATCTATCCAATTATAAAAAGATCATTTTAAAATTTCAATATTTATTAAGGTATATAAAAGAGATTACCTGAAATTTTGAACAAATTTAATAGCATTTCTCGAATTAGAATTAAAATAGAACATAATGAATGCGATTACAATAGTCGACGATCTCGATATGCCTATTAAAATATTTAAAATCGAAAGATTATAAATTGTGACAATTACAAATGAATTACAAAAATGGCAGATATAAATTCAGATGAAAAATTTATATTTTTAAAATTTAAATTAAATGCAATTATGAAGACTTATTTATCTTTACAAAAATAAATGGAATAAAAATTCATGTCCATAAAATCTCTTACCCGCATTAGAATGTACTAAAATTTTACCTCCATTTCTTAATGTTTCGAAGATGAATCGATTGGTTAATTCGAAAAATGGAATGATATTTTGATTAACAGAATCATCAATGTCAAGTGTAAGGTAATTAAATTCTTTTGTGTGTTGAGGTTTGATCCAATTTGATTCGTATTTGTTGCGTATACAAATTATGTGCGTAATACCATACTTGAGGAGATCATTCTTCTATAAATAATCAAATAAATGATTATTTAATCTATATATCAAAACAACCAAATATTCAAATTTTAAATAAAAATTAAAGTGATAAAAAATTTTTAAAAAAAATATTCAATATTTTAAATATTTCAGTGCTAATTAGTTGATAAAATTATTATTCTCAAAATAATTAAAAATTTAACCATTCAAATCTTTTTGTAAAATTTGTAATAATTAAAAGACACGTAATACATATAAAAAAAAAATGTTTTATATGATAATATTTTGCGAAAAATTATAAATATATAATCTGAGGTGATAATCAGTAAATTTTTTAAAGAGATTTGAATAAATAAATTTGTGAGTATTTTTTTCTACAATTATTGACTGAACAGGTGATCTAAAGATAAATATTTGAATTGATACATATTGAATGAGGAATAATTTTACATACTATTTAAAATTTCGATATATTTCCTTCAAATATTAGAATACGGAATATCTAATTCATAAAATTATATTCTACTTATATTTGAAATATAAACACTTTAATGCACCAGTAAAACTACTTATAATCTTAAAAAATTTTCAATAAAATTTTTTCATCGAAATCAAAAAAAAAATTGTTAATACCCATTGAAGTAAAATAATCATGCCAAAAAAATTATTTAAAAATTTTTCAAGAAGTGTAAGTTATAAAAAAGAAAAAAATTAATCATATTGCAATTATTTTTAGGTAGAAAATTTACATTTTATGAATCATAATCAATTTCGACTAGGATTCAGGCAGTAAAATTGTATCATTCAAATGTTTGCAAAATAGCATCACACTATTAGAATATGTGTATTTTTTTTGCTTGAATTCTCGCGTTCATAATTAGTTTTTAATCAGCCGATTGTTTCAGAGCATAAAATATACATATATTTATTTAACTTTTAGGTAACTTCAAATTGAAAACTAATCGAATGAAAAAAATTTATTAACTCATTAACCGATTATCATTTTGATTAATAAATCACAAAAATTTATGTATAGTTTCTTTGATTTATTTAAGCGTTCTGTATATGACCATTTAAATTATAGTTTCAATTTTTTTTAATGTTTATAATTAAATGTATTTTATAAATTCTACAATTGATTATGAAAATTTTGTTGTAAGATTTGTAATCAAAGCTGCTATCTGGTATAATTCTTATTACAAAATTTAGAAAAAATTTACAAATTTGGAAACAAAATTTGAGCGAAATTATATATTTAGTAATATGCAAATATGTTCAAAGAAATTATAATTATGACTAAGATTTAATAACTGATAAGATACGTGAAATTAAATGATTTTCAGATACATAAGATATTTATTAAGCCATGAAAATTGTTGAAAATTGAATGCTTCAATAAAATTATCCTTTTTTCTTACTATAATCAATCTGAATTGATTAGAAACTTGAATCACCTGAAATATGTTAACTTATAATAGAATCAATAAGGTCTGTAAACACGTTATCAAGTAATTAGGCTTTTTTATTTAAAAAAGGAGACTTTAATTTTGTTACATGAGATTGTTGAACAAATTTTATTAAGTAGATTTTCAAGTTAAAAATTCATTGCTAAAATAATCTTTTTTTCTGAAAATCAAAAGTTCAAATTCAGAATATCATTAAACTGCATCAAAGATTTTTTGCTTGCATGATCAAAGTAATTTTTCAAAAAATTGAACATTTATAAAAGATCTCGAAAATGAGCGATTAAAATTAGGTTTTGAAATACTATAATCATGATAGAAAATTTTTAAAAAAGAAAAAATATTTTACGTTAAAAGAAGCGAGATAAGGTGATAATAAGAATTGAAACTTTAATACTAAAAAAACTAGATTTATTTTAAATTTCAAGTTTTACAAAAAAAAAAATTTAATACTTAGTTGTGTGCTTCAGGTTTAACTGGTGTAAAATATTAAGTTTTAATAAAATTTTCACAAAATTTATTAAATAGTGTCAAAATGACATAGAGCAGTAATTAATTATTTGAAATATCAAACGAGTTCACATTAATAAAATATCTAACGCTAATGTTATTTCTAAATTAGATAATTAAATTACGATCGCAAATAGAATGGCAAAATTAAATCAATTTTTTGAAATTTTTTTGTAAATTTGCCAATCATGTTGGTAAATATCGATAACATATTCTAACAAAATTTATTAATAAAACAAGTAAATATAATTTCAAGAATATCTTATAAGACCAGTAATAATTAAAAAGTTTTTTTGCAAACTTAAATTTATAAAATTAAAAAAAATTTAATATTTGACAGCAGTACAAACAAAATTTAAAATACCTTTGTTTTGTTAGCACTAGTATAACCACCCAAGTATAAACCTATAAAAGAGTATATAAAAATTAAACGATAAAAAAATTATTTGATCAATAATTCAGATTATTTTATATTCACCCGGTATGATTTCCTGCATTTCTCTTTTGTACGAGTATTTCCAGTCCTAAAGAATATGAAATAAAAAAATTAAATAATAATTGAAAAAAAGTTTTTTTACAACTTGATGCTTGTAAACAAGTATTCGAATAAATTTTCAAAAATTATCACACTAAGCAAGTTCTTCACTAGAATTAATGTAATTCTAAATAATAAATTTTTATTATAAATGTTCAAATTAAAAAATAGTTAACAATGATATATTTATCAAATTATAAAGATAAATCAAATGCTATTTAATTATATTCATTGATATATATAAAAGAAAAAAATTCATTGACAAATTGAAAAATTACGAGACTAATTTTTAGAGCCTTTTGAAAATTTTTTCAAGTTTTACAATTTTTTCTAAAAAAAACTTGAAGCTTTTTTTAATTTTTAATGAATTTAAAATATTTTCATTTTAAAACTGAATTGAAGTTATAAAATTAATTAGCTAATTTTAGAATTCAATAAATTACGAAATAATAATTAAAACTAAATCTAAATTTATCTTCAAAGTTAAAGAACTATTCAATTTAATTAAAGTAACACAAAATAATTTAAAAAAAAAAAAAAAATAACGAATGACTAATTTAGGTGCAATAAAAATAATATAAACACCTTGTAAGCATATTAAGATAAACACTATTAGATTTCAATGCGTCGAGTTGAATTTATTGAGATTTTTTTAAAATTCATCAAAAAATTTATAGAAAATAAATTAAAAATTTATTTGAAAAGTTTATGAAAAAAATTTAGTTAGAAATTTTAGAGAAATTTTTTTTTTTAACAACTTACAGTTGGATAATAAAAATTAGTAAGCACTTTATTGAAGATTAGTTTTTGTGCTTCATAATTAGTGGTTCTATCTTCCATTAAATCATTATAAATTGGTGAATTATCGTTTAGTTTATTATTCAATGTATTTTGAGAGTAATATTCTTTTTGTAGTTGTTTTTGTAAAAAATCTAGACTGCCCATTGTGAATACTCCGGAGGCAAGAAAAACACATTAAGCAATAAACGATATAAAGATTCAACTTTTTAAAATCAAAATATTGAAATACTATTTTTTCAAGGATTTTTTGAAATTACATTTCCAATGTTTTTTTAAATCTGAACCAAATTCAATTTTACCTCAAAAGTAAATTATAATACTTTTGTAAAAAAAGTATTATAGAAACTTTACGTTTAATCAAGGTGAAAATTATAAAGGCGTTCAATTGTACTTACTTTGAATCATAGTTAATTTTAGGTAATTTGAAATCTAATTTTCTACTCAAACCAAATTCGAATAAGTTTTCACTAGTTTTGAAATTTGCACAAGTAAATATCAATTTTACAATTTTATACATATAATTGAAATATATTTTAATTTTCAAAAAAATTATTTAGGATGATTTAAAGCAAAATTCGAAACTTTTCAAAATTGAAATTTTTGTCACAAAAACAAAATTCGAAAAGCACTTAAGACAAAGCTCATAATCAAATACTTAATGACGCTAAAATTAGAAAAGAGTATCCAAAATTTTTTTTTGAAAAAAATTCTTAAATTTTATGGGTGAAGTCTGTTGATCAAAGCTCAAGATAAAGAGTATCCAAGTAGTTGACTCTTAATTGATTCTTGATTTTCTTTCTGTGTACTTAAGAGTTTAAAGAATCAATTTCTTGACTTTATTTTCCTATGTTTTGAAGTATTGATTTTAAACAGCCACTAGTAATAGTATGCAAATTTTTTAAGCATATTTGAACGATTTTTACCATAATCTTAATACATTATATTGCTACAAAAGAAGATATTCTTTATAAATTTGAATCGTTGTTACCTGAAATTTTCAATATATTATTGAATCATAATAACTTTCAATAATTTTGCATTCGATATTTTATTTTTTAATTATTATCTAAGACGAGTGATAGTCCAACTGAAAGAATAATTAGAATGAATTGTGAAAACTATCAATGTATCGAATTCTGATGATTTCTGATTAATTTAAATTAATTTTTTCTAAAACATTATATAAACCTGTTCAGTTTGTTTATACATTTCGCAAACAATTGTTATTATATAATAACTAAAATAAAAGTTTCAAATCAATAATTTAAAATCAAGGATTGTTTTTTTCTATGTCAATGAAAAATTTAAAAATTATCCTAGTAATCTGAAAAAAATAAAACATGAAAATAAAGAGACATTCAAAATCTATTGTGAACTTTAATGGGTGTACAAATAAATGCATTTGGTAATACACTTTGAATCAGATATAATTAGATAATGTGATATTCATATGAATATATATTAAAAATAAATCTCAGAATAGTCGTAATTCTTTATCAAAAAATTTCATTAGCTTGATTCCGCTTAGAAAATGATTATCGAACTTGTCCAAAAATTTTTATGACTGAGAATACAAAAATTCTTTTTTTTTTTTTTTTTTTTT
>BLXL01009983.1:0-12961 GCA_023170135.1 Acarapis woodi | reverse complement strand
TGAGATTATAATGTGCATCACCCTGAATTGATTTGATAGCATTGTTTTGCAAACAGAATAGAATGTGTGATTTTTTTGTAACTTTTTATGTAAATTTTCAAATTAAGGTATTAAACTTAATTGCGTTTGAAAAAATTTATTTAAGAAAATGATTGATGACGAAATAAATTTTTCTTCAATTGAGTTTGATCGTCATTTAAGGGGTTCGAAATATTCATTAAGTTTTTTTTATGAAATTTTAATGCGCATTTGTTTCGCATCTGATTCAACTTGTAAATATAAATCCATTTTAATAATTTGATGAGGAGATGAAAGCAATCAAATATGATTACAATGATGAAATGGATTTGTTAAATATCTAAACTTTCGACTTGACAAACTGCTTTGCCTCTTGCTTCAATTCTTCTAAATCATCTAAATCTTCATCAAAATCTGAAGCTGATTCTTCCCGTTTACCTTTATTTATTTTTTTAATTGGCCTTTCTTCTTCACTAAATTCACTTCCGCTTTCTTCTTCGACATAACTCTTTTGTTTTCTTTCTCGCTTTGGTCTTCTACCAGGCTGACTTACCTCTCCTTCTTGATCTCCATCTTTATTCTGCACATAGTCTGAATCAGCCGGATGAGCAAACTTTTTATGACTAATATAAACAATTTTTTTGTAAGTTTAAAGAATAAACTAAAAATTATAAAAATCAATCTACCTTTGATTTTTACGACCGCGGCCTTTCTTACATGTCTCTTTTTTCTCTTCAACTTCTTCTTCACTTAATTGCATTTTCTCTGCCTCTTCATCACTTTCTGATGCTTGCTTTTTAGGTTTACGTGTAGATTTACGGCTTGCCGGCGTTCTTTTTGCTGGTTTACGTGCAGGCGCTTTTCGGCTTCGTTTGCTTGTTTCCCAATCTGATCCACTTTCATCATCTGAGCTTGCTGCCCGTCTACCACGTGAACCACGACTTTTGCCTTTTTCATGATAAAAAATTACAATAAATTCGAATATAAAAAAATTACTTATCTCTTAAACTTTACCTTTATATTCCATTTCCCAGTCTGATTCTTCGCTTTCTGATTGTTTCTTTTTGCCTCGGCCTTTTTTCGATGAACGCACAGCCCGCTCGTCTTCACTTTCAGATTCTTCGTCAGAATCCCACTCTTCCGAATCGATAAAATCATCTGTGTATTTTGGCTGTTTTTTTGTAGCTGCCGTTCTAGCTGCTCGACCCGCCCTATTTACTTTTTTTGGTTTTTCTACCTCACTCTCTTCATCACTATCTTCATGATACTCATCATCTTCAAATAAAAATTAAATCAATATTATAAAATCAAAAATTTAAAATCAAATTTTTTAAACAAACTAAATGTAATGATCCTTTTCAAACTTACCGTCCTCTTCTTCCTCTTCTTCTTCGTAATCAGAAGCCTAGTGTGATAAGAATAAAAAATTAGTTATTTGAATTTCAACGAAGTTTGCAAAATCATAAAAATACCTGTTGTTTCTTTTTAGATTTTTTAGGTTTAGATTCTTCTTCACTTTCTTCTAGTTCACTGTTTTCTTTTGTTGCTTTGTTTTCACTATTTCCATTCTTCAACTCTTCTGATTGTACTTCAGCCGAAACTGAATTACCGTTTGATTTTGATAAATCAACACCTTCTAATTCTATTTGATATTTGAAATTTGTTTGAGTAAGGGAAAATTTGTCGCCATTTTTAAGTTTGATAGATTTATTATTCTTCAATGGTTTGAGTTCATCTTCCCCATTACCATAAAAAACTGGATTAACATGTGTGCTACAAAGAATCACATCACCGGATTCTTTGAGCTCAAGTGTGGCTGCATTTCTAGAAACTTTTTTGTCCGTACACTTAATTTGAAAGATTTAAAATGAAAAAAAAAAATTAAATTATTGGGAAAAAAAGATATCAAACGAGTAATTTTAAAATAAAAGAATGTTCGATCAATCTTAAAAAACCTTACATTTAATAAAGTACCACGACCTAGTACAGTTGTACCGGATTTCTCAATTACTACATCCTTGTCTCCATCAGTTAAAGGTTTGAGAATTAATTTAACCATATTCGAACTGGTATGTATTCTTTGATGTAATGAAATGTTGAAAAAATATTAAAATTATAATCAAATATCAAAATAGTTGCTGTATTAGAATCAAAAATTAACAAAAATCGCTTGAAAACTAAAAAGATAAATTGTCTATAATTTTATTTGGATATAAAATAAATTGAATTAAATAAAAATTATTAATTCAAAATTACCGACTACTTACCTAGCTTTTTTTTATTCAAATAAATATTGAGCAAAAAAATCTCAGAATGCCGAAATTTTCAAATAAAATTTTTTGCTTATTATTAAAATGACAATTAATTTTAATTCAACGATTAATTACTTTTTACTATACATTAATTAAATTTTGGGTCAATAGTAATTGAATTTAGATTTTTAGAGTCTTTCCGATAGATCAATTTGAAATGAGAAAAAAAATCAAACCGAGTTGATAAAATAATTTCGAACAATTGGTCCCTACACACAAAGAGATTATTATTTGCACATTTATTGAGCGCCAAATTTTAAATTGAAAATTTTGAAACATTTTAACTTTTGGCTAATACAAATTGAAAAAATATTCTTATTAAAAAAAAAATCTCACTTAAAATTCTTAGGCTACATTTTAATGTTTATTTTGTATTTTTTCTTCAAATTAAAAATTAAAGAAAATAATTTTTTCTTCTAAATATAGCGATACAATTATTTAAAATTTCAACTCAAAATTTATCATTTTTGAAAAAAATCATTTAATAATAATTTTCTTGAAATTTCCACGCTAGTAAATCACCATATAATGCATTTGAAAATATAAATTTTTTTTTTCTGTTTTGCAAGTCGGAAAATAGTTCATTAAAAAAAGTTGCAAAAAATATATTCTTATGAATCTATATATAGATTTTTTTTTGTTTGTCATATTGAATTTACCGATTCACAGACATATATGAATTTTAGAACGATATAATTTGAATTGTATCGAATAATATGCACAAGATTAAAGTCAAGTTTATAAGCGTAAATATTTGTCTCGAAGTGTTATGAAAATCAATTTATTACAAAATGTGATAAAAATTACTTAAAAATTCGAAATTTTGAATATTCAATTATGATTCAATTTGCTTTTATTTTTACTTATATATTTTTGACATATATTCATGTTATACATTATATTAAATATTATTCAAAAAGACTTATAAGAACTATCTAGCTTAGATAAAAATCAATAATATATGTTGGTATTGTATGTTAATTCTATTTCATAATCATTTTCTCTAAAATTTTTATTAGCCTATCTTTTGTGTCAATTTTAAATTTTCCTATTGATTTTAGTGATCACTATGAGCAAAATAAATGTTCTAAAGTGTTGTCATTTGATAAGTAATGGTTTAAATGAGTTATATAAATCTAATTCAAGTTAAAAAAAATAATTACATCACAAAAATATGAAAATTTTTTCACATTCTCGATGTAGCGAAAAAATTAATATCAATAACTTTTTTTCTTTTATTTAGTACTTATATCTGACTCGATATAAAACTATAAAAAAAATATACATAGCTTTATTGTGTATATATTAAATGCAATGCCAAAAATTTTCGGCAAATGTAAATTATAAAAATATCAAAAGATATCATAGATATTTCATATATTTAATAAAATGCATGATAACTCATTTATAAGAACCTATTGAATTTATGCAACGCGGTAATTAGTCTCTAGTTTTCAATATTTTTCTTAAATCAAATCATAGAATAAATAATTTAAACCACTACAAATCAAATGAATCGTTTCAATTATTGAAATTTAATTTATAATCTTATTTATGTTCGTATCTTTTTTTTGATTAATATTTATCTTGCATGTTTGAATTAAGATCCATTATTTTTGTTATTTAAATTCTAGTTTTTCGGTAGGAATTTTAAAAAACAGGCAGGCTTATTAATGTTGATGTAAATTCAAAAATTGACTTGTCAAAAAGATATTTTTTAATAAAACTTATCTTAAGTGACCAATAGTCATTGAAGTCATACTAACTGCAATAAGCGATTAAATTTTTGAATATTTAAATATAAATATTAAATGAATATGAATAAATTCCTGTTCAAAAAAAATAATTTGTGTATCTAAAAAACTGGTTGAAGTGTTATCACAATAGAGTTTGGATTATTCTAACTACTTATTTAATTTAATTATAAAATCGATATAGTAATAGTTATGCACAAGCGAAAATTTATTCTAATTAATAGATTGCTAATTATATAGGTTCAAAAAATTGCGAATCTATAAATAAAAATAAATCATTCAATCTCGGTCGTAATACGAATATTATTTGAATTTTATCATGTGAATGTAAAAAAATCAATAAGCACCAATAAAATTAAACTGGAATCGCTGATCAATTAATGACTATGAACAAGTGTGTCTCTATTTGATCAAAAACACAAATATCTTATTCATTTTCAAATTTTTTAGACCTCGTAAATTTAAAGGAAAATAGGAGATAGCCAATTATTGTTCGGAATAGAGAAATTCGCGAAAAAAGGGTAGATTAAAATATAAAGATATCCAATCAGAAAATTGATAAAAGTCTCAATAAACATAACATATTCGCTATCAAATTTTTGATTTAAATTAAATTTTTTCATTCCTAAAAATAAACAAATTCAATTTTTTTGAAAACTAATTTGTAAATCCTAAATAATTGACGAAGTAGGAAAAATTTTGAGATTTTTCATATTTAAATAGCGAAAAATTTCAATAAGTATCTTATTTTTTATAAGTATCAAATTTTCTAACTAAAATTTAAATCATTGAGAAACTCTGGAACTAATTTTTAAAGTTTTTTTTTTTAATTAATAATAATATCCATAGATAAAATTTTTGTCGAATGAATATGATTGCTATAAATTGAAACTTGAATGATTGATGGGAACAAACATTATTGCAATCAAAAATGAATAAATTTTAAATTCAAACTTTGATAGGTTATTCGACTTGGTTTATAAAAAAATATCTTTCAATATATGACCGTGCAGACATCTATTAAAATACATTTTTTGTATGAAGAAAAAAATTGCCGAAATATTTTTAAATAAAATTGCCAATAGTTTTCATAGATTTCGAAATAAATAAGTTTAATAAATTGCTCAATTTTACTCAGATCCGAAATGATATTCTTATGAAGCGTAAAAAAAATCTAAAAATCAATAAACTTTCTTATTAAAATATCTCATATAATTTATTTATTGACACAGTGAAAATGATTAAAATAAAAAATTCAAAAAAGGTATCATTCATTATTTTGGCAATTAATAGATATAATAATATCTATAAGAAAATATAGATCCGATTTAATGCTTCATAGGTAATTTATTAATTGTACTCTTAATTTTTGTAATACAAGAAATATTTCGAAGCAATTTAGTTAGGAATACAATTAAAAATTTAATTTATTATTCATTGAAACTAGAATACGATTCTCGATTTGAAAATTATTTTGCTTATTTTTTTCTAGTAAGAGAATAAATTTTTTAACAATCATGTAGATTTATCAAATAAAATTCATATTATAGGATAAAAAAATGGCATAATTGAATTGATTTCTCCTATTTTTGCGAAAATTTTTTCCAACTCAAAATTTCTTAATTAATAGAAACATTAAGTTAGAATATTATTTATTGAGCCTTGAGTAATTTAATTTCTCAATTACGCCTTGAGTATCAGATAAGATAAATAAGTCAAAAGCTAGTACAAATTAAAAGGAAAAAATGAAAGATTGGAAAGTTTCTTTAACGCGATAACATGTAAAATTTTCCATTGTCTACAAGATTTATTTATAGAAAATGAGCTAGGATGTTTTGCAATCAAAAAATTAATCCATAGAATTTCAGATTTATTCATACGTATTAACATTTATAAAAGGATTTAAATAATTACAATAACTGATTTCATAAAAAATAAATTTTTTTTTTGTCAATTTATTCATTTGAATAACTTAATAACCAGCTGATTTTTCTTTATTTTAATAGTCAATCTACTTATTTTTTCGAAGTATTGATGGCATATTTGCATAATTTCAAACACATTAATGATCTATTTTAAATTTTTTAGCTAGATAAAACATTACAAAATTTTAAAAATTTTCTTGTATCCCTGAATTCAAGTGTTTATTAAAAAAAAATTCTTTGTTACAAAGATAAAATTATTTTTTTTTAATAAAAAAAAAAATCAAAAAAGTGAAAAAATAAGTCGTTTCATAACTTTGAACGTATATTATACATGAAATTTTAAATTTTTAATTTTAATCGTATTTTAGAATTTAATTTCTTTACTTGGATTTTAAATGAAAAAAAGAAAAATCTTTTAAAATTTTTTATAATATAATTTATAGGTCTAAGCCATTCATTCATGCTTAATGTTTTTTTTTTTTTTTAAATATTTTATTTAAATTCTTATCTAATCTATGAATGTGGAAAAACGTATTTAAACAAAAAAAACTAGACTAATTAAAGTTATATGATTTTTTCTTTTGTTTTCATTGTAATTAGAAGTATCGTAATTAGAAGATCTAATTATGTCGTTTATGATCATAAAGTTTCATTGCGCTATTTTGATTTACATTTAATAGGCTAATTTTCTTTCTGATTAGTTTTTCTCTATGACGTAAAATAAACAATGTATACTATATCCAAAAGTCTCAAATAATTAAATAAATTAAAAATCATTACATGTAATTTCCATAATATAACCCTTTTTGTTCAATTGAGAAAAATAATTGTAATAAATTTATCCCACATATTCCATATAAGTATAATCAAAAAACAAAAATGTGCTTAAAAATTTTAATTTTCAATATCTAATTCACACATGCAATAGAGAGAAAGAATGAAAAAATAATGTTATGATACTCATAAGAATATGTTAATTGGAATTAATTATATATAAATCATAATTTATGAAACTTAATTTACTTAAGGTTCAAAAGTTAGGGTTAGATTCTGTTGAATATTCAGGTAAAGCATATATCTGAATCATTGAGTGTCTTCTAGGCCCGAATATTAAACTGATCATGTTCGTTTGACCATTTCTAAGAAAACAGATTCAAGCCCTTTTTCGTTTTATATAGGCAAAAATCACATATAACATAAAGAAAATTGTTGCATATAGATATATATTGCCAATATTTTCAAGGCTAGAAACAAATCAAATAAGTTCTTTTTCACAAATTAGCAATCAGGTGTTTGACTAACAAACTTCCTAGATATTTATTCGTATTCATTGAAAATTTTTTGGAATTCTGTCTAATTTTTATTTATTTTTTTTTTTCGAGTACAATAATTTTTAAAAAATAGATCCTCAAACCGTCTTCAAATATTGTCATTAAAAAAAATTGCATTTTCATATAGATTTTATGAAGTTTATAAAATTTTAAGATCCATTTAAAACTAAAGTGACTTGATTTTTTTGATGATTTAAAGGTTTCATCAACTTTAATACATCTCAAAATATTTAAATACATCAAGTGAGTAAATTTTCTAGATATATCTCTGAAGCAATTATATTAAAAAATTTTTATCTTCAAAAACATCAATTGAATTAATACTTTTGATTTGAAATTCAAAACTCTTTTCTTTCATGTCATATATGTTTAAATAGACTGATTTTGAATTGCTAATAAAAATTAAAGTTAAATATTTTTAGAGAATTTCACATTAAAGGATTGCTGATAATCCCTAATCATTGAAAATTACATCGTTAGTTTATTCAAATTATTAAATAAAAGCGTACCAAAAACTAAAAAAAGGATAATAGGATCTTTTCCACATATATTTAAACCAACGACGAAAAATATCTTAATCAAATACATTCAAAAAAATTTTTATTAATTACAAATGCGATGGCGATTTATAAAATATTTTTTTTTAATTACTTACGGATGATTAATCAAATAAATGAAAATAATTTGATCAAATTTTGAAAAATATTAAGTGTTTCCATTCAAAGATGCAACATTTTTTGAAAACTAGTACCAATAGAATCTAAATTAATTTAGTTGATACTATATATTTTTTTAATTAAAAAATAAAATCTACCAATTAAGGAAAATTTTTCTTGCCAAATAACTTAAGATACAAATTTTCAGCAAAATTATGCATTTGACTCGATTGTTATCTAGGCAATTTTTTTTCTCGGATTAAACTTAAATTACTTAATTTGAATATTTTAAATCAACTAAATTATCTACCTAATAATGCCATTGTAAATCAAAATCATTTACACCATTAAAATTAAATTTGAAACTAAATTTTTTAATCATTTTTTTATCGAAAAGGTAGCAAAAGAAGCCATTCATATTTATTGAAATTTTTCACCAATTGATTTAAATTTTCAAATAATACCTAAAAAACATGAAGCCGGCTATATGTGTGCTATTTCTTATCATTTTGATGATTCACGAGCAACTGGGATATTGTAAATCGCAAAAATTTTTCCCAAACGGTATAATAGAATATTTTCAAAAAAGAAACATTCATTGATACATTAGAAATTTTAAAATTAATAATTTAAAATTATTATCATTAAATATCTAATATCAAAATTTTTAGGAAGGTATGGCCGTTCAGATATTAGCATGCGACCTTTTATGGATTACGAATATATTATCGAAAATTTATTGGGTATGTAATTGAAAAAAGAACATTCTTATAATAAAATTCATTGGTTTAACGGTATCGAATTCTTAATCATTTAATTAGGAGAATTGAATTTTCGATTCAATGAATATTTATTATGTTTACTTTTAGAGATTGAATACTTCAATCTGACTTATAAAGTTTGATTAGCCAACTAAATCAGATTGACAAATAAATTTTTTTATTTTCAGATGATACGAACGAACCTTACGGTCAAGCGAATGATAATAAAAAATGGATGAAATCATTTGCGAGTAATAAATTTATAGCAAATTTATTCAACATTAAAGATCCGAAAGATAAGTTGAAGTATGATAATTTTCTGTCATGTTTGATCATCGATCGATCTAATTCGATTGATCAGTTGAAATTGATATGTAAAACGTATGTTTTTTTTAATCAGCAAATATTAAAATATAAAAATTAAGTTAAATTATTAGTTAGTAATTAAAGAAATTGATATGACTACTTGAAAATCTCTTATGGTTTGTTATGGAGTTGAAATGTATTTTTATATAAATTGTTATAATCCTATATTTGAATATCCATTTACATATGTAAATATGCGAATGTCGATACAATATGTATAGAAAAAATTAATTTATTTCGTAGTTTTCGCAGTAATTATGAAAGTGAATAATTGATATGTCACGGCTTATTTTTTTGTTATTAAGGATATGACTTATTTGATGATAATATCAATTGATAATTGGTTTGTTTTAAGTTTCAAATATAGATCTTGGAGTACCCAAATCGAAAAAATAAAAAATATAAAATAAAAAAAGACGTTTTTTTTTTATTTTTTATGTAGAATGTGTTTTTCAATCTAGAATGCTTCAAATGTTCATATTTAAATGATAAAAACCTAAAATAAATGAAGAAAAAAACATATCGAAATTTCATTTTGACTAATTTTCAACTTTTCATTCTCAATAGAACTATTACAAAACGATTAATTTCTGAAAAAAAAACTTCTTGACTCAAAATGGAAGAAGATTTTAAAAGATTCATAATAATTAATCTAAATAAAGATCAAGTGAATATTCATGAAATTTATTTGAAAAAAACGTCAACAAATCTGTTAAAATATCATTATTTTTATTGTAAAATTCAACACTCTGATTCATCATTATATTGAGTAATATTTGACGAAAAGAGAATTGGTGTTTTTTTTTAAATTTAAATAATCTTATAAATTAAAATTGAATTTTCTTGATATGCTTAGAAAATTTGATTTCCAACTTTTTGGAATTTTCAAAACAAATTCAGCATCTATTTATTCAATTAATTTTTTTATTTATTTAAACTAGATTAGATGAATGAAATGATCAGAATCTATGACCTATACACTTTAGACGATTTAAGTTAAAAAATTTTTAGACAAAAATTTTATATCAAAATTTTAAAAAATTCTTAAATGTTTTCTCAAATGTACAAGTATCGAAAACAATTTGACTTTAAAAATTATCTACGAAAAAAAATTACTTTACAAGTTATTCAACATTAAATTGATAATTTTTTTCATTTGAATTTATATGATTTTATTTTATTCAAGCTGATTCTTCATCTTGTTCATAAATAGAAGATCATAATTTTTTTGAATCAATTTTATCATTTTGACAATTTAGATTGAACTCTTTTTTTCTCATTTATAGTATGAAGAATAATGAATGATACTTATCTGAAAAATAATCACACCTTCTTTCGTTGTACAATTTTGGAATTCTTGTCAACAATATGAGGAAACTTAATTTTAGATTAAAATCTAGATGAACTGTCGAAAATTGTAATAAAACAAATTGATTTAAAATATATTGAAAAAATTGATTATTTTCATTTGATCCGTTCGATGTAAGTATAGAGATTTCAATTCAATAAATTATAAGTTTTTTCAAATAAAAATTAATACGGTTAAATTAAGAAAAAAAAAATGAAATGAGCCTTCAGGATAAGGCCTCATCATAAGAAATCTGGGTAAGAAATTTACATTTGAATATAAATTTAATTATTGGTTTGTTAAGGTATTATAAAAGGTTTATGTTTATTTAACATAAAAGAAAGGGTTTAAGAACTAGAACTTACACGAGTAAAAATCTAAAATAAATTAAAAATTATAAAAACAACACTAAACTGAGTAAATGTATCAATAATTAGCTCCATAAGATAAAGAATCTAAAAATAAATTTGCAATCAAAAGATAATTTGAATCTATTTCGAATTTCCGAAACTATTAAGTTTATTTTAAAGTTCGAAATATAAAAAGGACGAATGCGAATTTGAAATATTGAAGAATAGAATACAATATTATCGAAAAGATTTCATAATTATTTGAAGATTTTACCTTGATTAAATTTTTTACCATCAAAATCACCTTCCCATCTCAAATATTCATCAACTATTTTTTTGGTCTCAAGTGTGTTTGGATCGAGTTTTTTCCATGAATAACTTTCATAATCTACCTGCCAATCTTCGGACAATTTAAAGGCTAATTCATGACCTCTCCATAACCAAATCCCAGAAATGGTTGAATTATTATCTTCCCCAAACAATATCATTGAACCAAATGCGTGTTTTCTCATCCTGTCTAGACGCTGCATCATGCCACCAATTAAATTACAACTCATAAATACTTTTGTAAGTTCTTGTGGATAAAGATATTCACAGTACCAGATTGAATAGTTTTCTTTGTCGAATTTTTCCCAGAAATATTTAATAGATTCATCTTCACTCTTATTTGAATATTCACGTTTAAATGCGTCCATATCAAATGTACCAGCCGGAAATTGAAGAAATGGATCTTTTGATTTGATCTTCTCTTCAAATACCTCATCATTACTAGTTTGAGCGGCAGGTTCTTTCTTTTTTTTAGCTTGTTTCAATTTTAAATCACCTAAAACAGCGAACTCTTTTTGACTTATTAAATTGTTGAACCATTTGGCTAGATTGTTATACTTGGCAAGCTTTTCATCGTCCCAAACATTTTGTAATAATGGTAATAAATAGGTGACGACTGCCAGATCAGCAAGGGTCACTTTATCACCAACCAGATATTTTTTGTTTGAAAGATGGGTATTTAAAACTTTGATTACATTTACAAGATCATCATTTGCTTTTTTCAACTCATCAGGGCTGATTTTTAGAATCTGAAGTGTTGGAAAAACGAGAGTAACTATAGGTTGTAACAATTCATTGTCGGCAAATGAAATCCATTGAAGTACTTGAGCCCGACTAATCTCATCAGCGCCACGTAATTGATCACTGGCTAGATAATAGCTGATTGCATTTGCGTCACTTAAATTTTGACCGTCTTTCGTTTCAAGTGCCGGTGTCTAAAGTGTTTTATATAAATATTACGTGTTCATAAAAAAAATTATTTGTAAATTTTAAAGTCTCAAAATCAAAACTTACTTTACCAAGTGGAAATTTCTTTAAGAAATCATCCTTTTTATTTGTTTCACCAAATTTAAAATCTTTGACCACTTCAAGTGGCTGCTGACTGTATTGTGCAGCTAAAATAGCTTTGTAAGCACGAAAATTTTCAGGATACGTATAAAGTTTCTGTAAAAAAATAATATAAGAAATGGAATATTAGTTATAGATTAAAAATAATCACCTAGTTGTGTTCGAGAATGATGCTTTATAGACATCATCTAAACCTAATCAAGTGGCACAAAAACATCTGTAATAAATATCTAATATTAAAAAGATATACAGAATCAAGAGACAAAACGTATCAATTATAAATAAAACGTGCGAATAAAAAAAAAAACTTACATTGGCCATCTCACGAATTAGAAACAGATAGCTTGAGAAAAAAGAAACGAATTATGAGTGAAAATTAAAAGGACGATTGATTAGTTACTGGTATGACAGTGGAGACACAAAGAAAACTAAAAACTTGATGAACGTGTAAACCCTAGCATGTGGATACGGAAATTATGATAACCTATTTGTTGAGCGCGAAACTTTGAACAATCATCAACAAATAAATGAATTGATTGATCTGTATTAGAAAATTTGATTTAAAACTAGCGTATTTTTTCTAAATTTTTTTTATAATTTTACTTTAAAATTTCAGTTTAAATAGTAATCATATTTATAATTTTTGAAATTAAGCTAAAAAAAAAATTAACTACGAAAACGAGTTTAGGCTTTGAATATAAAAAAAAAAAAAAAAAATTTCTAAAAAAAGTTTTATCGACTTTTT
>BLXL01009982.1:0-38885 GCA_023170135.1 Acarapis woodi | reverse complement strand
AAATTTTATTATTTGATAGCTCTCATTTGGTTAGTTGTATTTCGATTAATTTGAATTGATTTAAAAACGTAAAAATGGCTGATAATAAATCAAAATCAGAGAACAACCTTGGCATTCCAAAGGCTGAATTCATTGTAAGTTTATAAATTCCTGCTATACGATTCACAACCGAATATGATCAATTATTTTCTTTTTGAAGCTATTAATGAATAGTTGATCAACAATTTAATTTCTAACAAAATTTCATATTCAATAGGATGATGTCGATAAATTTATGGCTAAAGATCAGACTAAAACTGTCCTAGTATACATCAAACAATTTGATGAACTTAGAATCAAGTACAAATACATGCAAATGAATTTAATTGCAAGAAAAAATCGTCTCAAAGTACAGATACCAGATATCAAAGGATCGTTAGATGCGATCAAAGTACTCGAGAAATCAAGGGTAATGTTGTTTCTTTTTAAATTTTTTAGTCTTTATTAGAATATTTCTATTTGATTTTAATAATTATCTATTGGATACTTTGTTGTGAATTGCAGGAAAGTGGGAAAGACATAGAAACAAAATATTTATTGAAAGATCAAGTTTATGTACCAGCTATTATACCAGCTAACAAAACTGATACCGTGATATTGTGTTTGGGCGCAAACGTGATGGTTGAATACTCATTAGATGAGGCAAAGAAATTATTGAGTAAGAATCTCGAATTAGGCATTAAAAATCTAGAACAAATAAATGAAGATATCCATTTCATCAATGATCAAATAGTTACGACAGAAGTAAACATGGCAAGATTACATAATTGGGAAATTGAAAGAAAACAGAGATTAAACAAAAAATGATAAGAATTTATTGTTTTTTTTTTTTCAGAAAAAAAGTGTTTTTTCCTTGAATTTATTTAACATTCATTAAATTTTTTTTATCTTGATTCATCTAATAATTTCTTAAGCAGGTTTACACAGGATCACATTTGAAACTAACAATCATGAATAAAAATTTGAAATAATTACAAAGAGCATTTTAGGTTTTCTCAAGAATGATTGCTCTAGCAAAAATTTCAATAAGTTTTAAATTTCGTTCAGACAATGCTCTAAAATACTTTTATTCGATGCATACAAGTATAATTTGAATTACCATGATTTTTTTCAATATTGAATTGTACAACTTCAATTTTATATTTTACATTATCAAACATGAATTCGGCTTCAGTTTGTTCTCTAATATCGAATGTGAATCTACCTAGTAGAATTGATTCACTTGATTGTTCGCTTTCATAACCGAAAACTCGAAATACTTTAGGCGAGCAAAGAATTTGATTTTCTTCAAGTATATTATTTCTAAGAATATGTTCATAAATAAATGAAACAGGTATAATTGGTTTCCCAAGTTTTATTTTGACGAAACCTTGATCTTTATCCATCTTCCACGGATAATTATTGAGCAAGTATGATGTTCTTTTTAATAATACACTTGGTGAACTTGATAAACTCCAAATTGGTATAAAAAAGATTGTAATTGCATTAGGATCTGTAAGATTTAAAAGATGGATTTAATGATAATCAAGATTGAGTTTATATGTAATTATCTAAAAAAATTAACAAGATAAGAATTCGTTTTTCTCAAACAGCTATGATAAAATAAATCAATACAATATGAAAAAATATACCTTTATAAGTGTTGGATGCATCGATTACTAATGCATTGTTCAATTCAGATGCATAATCAGGCCTATCGTCAAATGCATTATTATTATAAATAAAATTTTTAATCTCTTCTCGCAAAGAATTCTTGATCATGATTTCACTTGAATTTGGCCCATTCAAATACTTTATTTTGTCATCAATTATTAAATCGATTTTCGTGAATATTTTTTTGTCTAACTCATTCATTAATTCATAATTAATCACTTGTTTAGCTATTGATCTAAACTCGTGATCAACTACTGGTTTCAATTTTTCATTTAATTTTTCATTAAATTTTTCATTTAATTTTTCATTTAATTTTTCATTAAATTTTTCATTTAATTTTTCATTTAATTTTTCATTTAATTTTTCATCAAAAAATCTCGACATGATTGTATTAAAATTTTCAATCGCAAACATTTCCATGCGATTTTTAAATTTAGATGACTTTAAAAGGAGCTCAATGTTTTTTGTTGGTTCTAGCTTGTTATCATTCAAGGCGTGAAAGCGATTTTTAAGTATTTCGAGATCATCTTCTAATTTGCGAAAATTTTTATCCATAAGATTCAAATGTATATTCATGTTGTCTATATGAAATGGTGAAAAAGAAATGATTAAATGAGCTGATAAGTGAACTTATCATCATCAAATATTAAAATACAATATGCAATGAGACCAGAGAGCGATATTTATGATTTGTAATCAATTTCTTGAAAATAAAAACTTAAGTTATTTTCTTGTAAACAAAGGTTCTCAAAATCCTAATTGCTTATTATCAAGAATAATTCTTAATAAATCGTCACAAAGTATTTATTTAATTTATTTAATGATTAAATTTTCGATTAAAATAAAACTGCTAATCATAAATTGATTATTAAATAACCTTATTTACCTGTCTGCTTAACAAATGATGGGAAACCATAATAGAAAAATACGATCAAAAGGAAAATAGCTAGAACACTCACATAGCTGATAAAATTATTGTGCCAAAAACAAGAATTCTTAAACCTATAAGTATCAGCCGTAGTTAAACGATCCATCGTCCAATCTTTGATGTCTTGTAGATTCCAATCGAATTTAGAATTGTCATTTCTATCGTTAAAAAAATGATTGCTGTATCCTAAATTCATATTTGTGCCTGAATTGATTCCATTTAATTTACGCCTATTTAAGCGTGATATATTCGATGTTGAAGGTACAAAGCTATTAAAAAAATGAAATTTCGTTAGAAATTATATATGAAAGTTTTGAAAACTATTTTAAATTCTAAAAAGATAAAAATCTGATGATAATTTTACGATTCACGTTTCGAATATAAAATTTTTTACATTCAAATTTGATTAATTGATATAAATAATTCGAGAATGAAATAAAATGATTTTCAGGATGATAAAAAAAATTAGGGAACTAAAACAGATTTAAAAATCGAGAATTTAACACTACTCATATATCAATATTACTTTTAAGAATAAATAAAAAAAAAATTTTGAATTTCAAAATGCAACAGGTGTCGATTCTTCAATAAGACTATTTTGAAACTTGCATTATTTAATTTCAAACCACTTGACTAGGTTCAAAAATTCATTAATCTACCACTATTCATAATGCTTTTAGAGTTATGAAATGAATTTTTTTATACACGATTAAAGTTTATAATTAGGATTTAAATATACATATTCATAAAATTGATATTTATGTTCGAATATTTAAAAGATCAAACATATACGATAAACAAAAATATTTGAAGAAATTTGAATTCTTCCACAGCGAATTATTTGTTCTGTAATTTCAGTTACATATATTTAAATTTCATTCATAATAGTTAAATATTTTGAGGCGAAATAATCAAGTGTTATGCGATAATGTAGATCAAATGTATATATGAAAACAATTTTTAATTTAATTCAATTGATTTAGTTTGAAAATTAATTTTGTATTACCTTGGATGATCCATTTCAAAATTGAATGGCTTAGTTGATATATAGATATTCACATAGACAATAATCTTGTGAACGTGTTTTAGAGATGAAAATATAATTTGCTACTTAATAAAAATTTGGCGTTATGGAAATTTGAATAAACAACGTCATACGTCCGGATAAAAAACTTATGGAATTTCAAAGTAATTTTAAACAAAAAAAAACAAAAAAAAAAAAAGCGCAATAAAAATAAACTACCTAAAAGTAAGAAAAAATTGTTCATCTGGATTCATAAATTCAAGACAAATATAACGACTAATAGAAAAACTAAATGACATAAACTTTTTAAAGTTTTTAAAATCGAAGCGCTCTAAAAGCTGTTTAATATGCACCAAATCAATAAGCCGAGGAGCAAGTGATTGGATTCATTTTCACAACTGTTACTTTTTATGTAACTATTTAAATTAAAACAGCAAATGTTGAAAAGTTATTTTCAAAATTTTATTAGGAGTTGTGTTAAATGATATATTTTTCTTTTTTTATTTAAAACTATTTTTATAATGATTCTTATATCAAATAGTCAATACACTTTTTATTAAATAAATGAAAATATTAAAATTTTACTGCTAGAATTATTTTTTATTCTATCTTACATTTTATACAAGAGATCTAAAATTTTTTTTTGTATATCAGATAAGACATGAACATTTATCAAAAAATAGATAAAACAAAAAATAGAATAGAAAAATTTAATGAATAATTTTTTTTTTCTAATATTATTTACAAAAATCGATTGTTTGTTCACTTCGATCGGCAAAATTAATGAGGTCATTTTATTTACATATACATCTATACATGTTTGATACAAAAATGATCAATCAAATTTCATCACCATCTGAATAAATTTTAAGATTCTTCTTCAAAAAATAATTTAACTTTATATTTTTCAATATATCGATTTTGAAAGTATATCTATTATTAATAATTTATAATTTGTTAAGGAATTTGTAGATAAATTTTTGTCATTTACAAATATTAGAAAATTAAAAATAATTTTTATTAGAAATTACTAGTCAATCATTAATCAATTTAAACAATGAATTATTTTATTAGTCAACAATCTAAAACTAAACTTTTTCTGATTGAAGTTCAGCTGCGGGTGATATTCTTTGACAAGCAATTGATTGATTTCGACTAAGTGCTAGGCCACTTATTCCAGTGCCACCCACAACGCCTCCAACTAAACCTGTTACTAATAAATTTTAATTAAAAAAATAAAATTAATAATTATCGATGCAACACAAACAGACAAAAAAATTTTATGACAATCTATCAATAAAATAAAAATTACCCAATCCAATGCCAGCACTGTCGATTTGTGGATTCAATTGATTAAAGCCATAGGAATGAAAATGAGAACCTGCTGTATTAGCATTGGCTGTTGCCAAACCGACTAGACCTGTAACATTTGCACTATTAACTACTGCTGTGCTCAATGCCCCTTGTGAGCTTACTCCCAAACCAATAGCATGCTTTGATTTCAGATGTCGATTATTCATTTGCATTTGTCTTAGTCTCATGAGCTCAACTTGAGTTGCTATGAATATCACAAATTGATTTTTCTTTTTAGTAAAACTTATGAAATAAAGGAATATAATTTTATTTTATATAAGAAACTACCTCATAAAAAAAAAAAAAAAAAATCATAAAAATAAGAATTATGGCTTAAATTAAAAATTAAAAATTTATTTTTATTGACTTGTTTTAAAATAAAAATTTGTAGTCTGAATGTTAAATTTTAATCGTATATAATTTATGAATTTAAGATTGACTCAGATTTTGAACTATTATCATTTCGAATATTAAATAATTAGACATTTACACTCACCTAATTTATGTACTTGCTCTTTAAGTTCTTCGTTTTCTTGATATAAATCTGTCAAATCTTCATTCACAACGCCATTCAAACTGAAGGATGCATTCACACCTCTCCTGGCAAAATCTGCATTCCATGAATCGCCTTTTGATCCAGAAGACAATTAATTAAATTTAATTAGATATTTCAATATTCTTAATGAGGCTTCTCAATAATAATTGAAAAAAAAAAAAAAATTCATTTTTAAGCACACCTTCTCCTTTTATCAATCTATAGAACTTTGGTCCAAATATTAATAAAATTGTGGTCGTTGTGCTAAGTTGCGTCCTTACGAAGCCGAGAAAATACTTCAAATCCGGTCCAGCGTTGGGTAAGATTATAATGCTATAAAATAAAAAAAAATAAATTCTTGGAACGCAACTAAAAAAGTCTATCGTTTCCTGAAAAATAAAAGAATTTAAATCTTGATTCATTCATGAAAATAGAAAATTTTCTTATAAAATTTTAATCATGTATTTTGGCATTTTTCAAAAAAATCATTTTTTTTATTAAAGATGAAACTATATTTAAGCAAATAGGAATTATTTCTAACTTTTTGATACGTGGCATTCAAATTTTATTGATTATAAGCAAAGCATATAAAATTCTATTTCTCTAGTTTTTTTAACACTTTAATTTAAAAAATACTTTTTTTTAAATAATTGAAAACGATAAATTTTTTTTCAATATATATAAAATGAATATAAGAAAAATTTATTCATTTCATAACAAATTTACTGTAATGAATATATCACTCGATTGGAATTTTCGAAAAGTCTTCTAATATTTAAAATGATAATATGAAGAAAATTTGAAGACTTATTTATTAAAACTTACTGAATAGAAATCATTAATATATTGACCACTGAAATGTTTCCAACTGCCCATGTTATATACTAAAATGAAAGCTAATTAGTTAATTTTCAATTTATTACTTCATTCATTCGAAAAATTTCAATAATTATATAATAATTATTGTTAATTAATTTTTGAAAATTTTTACCTTTGCTTCATTAAAAAAACTTTCGGCATTCCGAACATTGTAGCAAACCTAAAAATGAAATTAGTTTTTCCATTATTTTTGGACTAATTTATTTAGACACAAATACTATGAATACTTGCCTTTATGCCCCAAAGTAGAAATAAAAATTCACCGATCGCTAGACTATGATCAAACCAATTGTACTCACAAATTGAAAATTTAAGTTTATTCCAATCTCGAATTATAATTTCTTTTGGCGGATCACTTATAATCCAAGTACCTAAAAAAATAGTCATCACAAGCAAAATTGGAAATAGCCATTGCAATAATTGTCTATCAGTCAATTTAAGTTTATGAGCAGATTTAACCCTATAAGTGAGCGAAACGCGCCAAGTCTTCAAAAGCAAAGCAGAATAAGTAAGACAAAATCCCTATAATTAAATAAAACAGTATAAATAGTAAAAATAAATAGTTAGAAATATCTAAAAACAAACCATATGTCTTGTAATTTTTGTCATTATGCAAAATCCAGAGTTTAGAACCGGAAAAATAAAAATCATCTAAATATTTTATTTTAAAAAGAGAAAATATACATTATTTCGTCGAAAGATATTTAATATTAATAAAAAAAAAACTCGCCTCAGAATACATAATGGCACAGCCTAGTAAAGTCAATGAAAGAAAGGTTGGACTTGCAACTAGAGAAATTTTTAGTTTCGAGCCAAATGAAAGCTATTTTTTTTTATACTAGATTTACCTTTAAAAACCTTAACCTTTCGATATTTATATATGTAATAAGTGAGAAGAAAGATGAGAAAAATGCAAATGATTGATATTGCAAGTATTGTGATTCGGAAAGTCCAATTATATGTTGATAGACATGGGCTAAGATCGACACCTAGAGAAGTATTTTTTTTTTTTTTGTTTGATTATTTTTTTATGAATATCTAGTGCATTTGCATAAATAAAAAATATTTCTTCAAGAATTCACATAAAATAAAATTTAATACCTACAAGTGTCACAACCTGGCAAGCATTTTTTACAAATATACATTCGTTCATAAGTGTGGGTTCTAAAGTGAAGCAAAAAAATATATAAGTGGATAACTTTTTTTTTTCATTTTTTGATTTTTGTCATGTTCAACATTTCTATTCGAAAAATATTTTTTAAAATGAAAGAATATTTGATGAAGGAACTTCTTACTTTTCAAGAGCATTTTGTTCTTGCCTATATTGAATTTCCCACGCCCGTTCCACTTCAAGACCAGAAAATTGATGCAACACGGCGAAATAACCTAGTTTGCATTTACAATTATAGTTTCCTCTTCGAATACCACCATTTGGTAAAAAATAACACTGAATTTGAAAAAAAAAAATTAGATCACACATAAAAGTTCAAATCAAGATTTATCTATGTGAATAAATCAAGTTTTATCAACAAAATTTTAGTTTTAATCAAATAATTCCCTGTTTAATTAAAGTAGCTCAACTTTTTTTCATTCAAATCTTTGAATAAATTAATTATTTAAAAAATAATCAAAAAAGAGTTGAATTGAGTAGATTCATAAATCATAATAAGTGTATAAAAAATATTTTGGCACTAAAAATGAGAAATCGCCAATAAGACAAAAGCATAAATTATATATATACCAATGAAGATTAACGTATTTATAATATTAAATTGTACAAAACAAACAAATTAATTTGTGAAGTAATAAATAATTTATTTAAACTTTAATTTATTAATAATTTGCGGTAAAAAAATATTACTTTTTTTAGATTTATAAAACTTCCAATTCTTGCGAACTTATCAAAATTATTAAATTATAAATATTTTAATAATTTTACTTTTTTTCAATGATTGTTCATTTCAAAAAAAAAACCAGACCTCAAAAATTTTGTAGCAAATACAGAAAATAATGAAAAATTTTAAAATATCATTTTAATTGCATACTGAAACATAAAAAATAAATGTACTGATTAAATTAAAAATTTTTATAATAATAACTTACTTGACTAGTTTCCTTGTGACATTTGTTTGTTTTACCTAGATAAATCATAAGACGATTAATTTTTTTTGAACTTGACAATTTATTCGCTTGATCGGTAGACGGTAATGTATGATTATTCAATAAGATGGACGTTTTTTGGCTATTTAAGATACGTTGAGGCTGATTAATATGTAATAAATCATTTAATTTGAAATTAACTAATTTATTGTCATGATTTATGGTTCTTGAATCAATTTGGAAGATATTTTTCTCAAAATTATTACTGAATAAATTTAGGTGATATTTTTCAATGTCAGTATTACCCTTATTCGAATAAAATTTTAGATAATTATTTTCTTGATTGTTAAGATTAATCGATTTCCTAAAATTTTCATTATTTACATTATTATTTAAAACTTTGAATTCATTAGATGTCGATAATTCACATTGATTTATGTCGACTGTTTCTAAATCAATATCTACACTTAACAGGCCAATCAAACGCATTTCCAATTCATTATTGACAGATGAAATAGTGGATAATTTTTTAGAGGAACATTGATTACATGATACAAGTAAGCTTGTATAACTCAATAACCATCTACGCATCGCACAATCAAAATAGATGCCTTTTATTTTAAAAAAACAAAAAAAAGTCACTAATTTTTAGAAAATTAAAGTATATTTTACTTGCCTGTATATCCGGAAAAAAGACGTTCTTTTTCATTCATCACGAATAAATGACCTTGTGTAAGTAATTGGTCAAATTCTTTTAATGTACCAGATTTTTCTTCGACCTCTTTTATGTCTAACCAACTTACATATTTTCGCTTTGTTGTTAGAATGATATCTTCAAATTCATATACAGTTTCTTGTTCACCCCGCATATAGAAAAAAATGTTTTTTGCATGTAACCATTGTTCATTTTTGATTTCAAGTAGTCTTTTACTTTTTTCATTACCTTTATTTACATTATTTCTATTTGTCTCATCTTCTTCTTCTTTGCTCAAAAGTTTCATAGGTTCATTTATAGATTTCTTGTTTTCTTCTATTTTTATCGCATTATAATCACTCTCAGTATTTTTTAAATCGAAGGAAATCGTTGGCGATAAATGCCTTCGTTTTTGATACGAATTTTCGTTATTATTTGAATTAAGCGAAATTAGACGAGCTCGCAAAATATGAGGATGCAAAAATGAAATTTCGCGTATTATTTTGCGCATTAATTGTAACTGTTCAAAGTTATTTATTTGAGCTACATTATCATAGAGTATAGATGTAATTAATTCTAGTTTTTCAATCAATTCACGGTAATAATTTTTAATCTCTTGGTTAATTAGCATTTGATTAGTGTAAGATGGCATCTTAACGAATTTCGGTTCAAGCGCCTTCACAAGAAGCCAATATTTTTTATCTCGATTCTCTTTCGCATCTTTATTACTTTTTGTTTTAAAATGAGTTTGCTTGTTAAGCGAATTGCATACATGACCTTCATTTATTTCATCTATTTCTTTCAACACTCGCTCTTCTTCTTCTAGTTGGCTTTGCTCCTTCTTTAGCTGACTATCAAAAGAATTTAAAATCCAGATTTTTTGTTCTTTAGCTTCTTGATCAATTTCAGCTGATTTATTTTCAAAATTTATTTCATTTAACAATTCTGAATCTCTCGTATTGTTTACAATTAAACTATTGTCTAAATAATTGCTTACATCATTCAATGTGAACTGATTAGTAGGTATTTGCATCAAAGTCTTTGATAAAAATTTATCTTCATCATTAAGATAATGAGATAATAACTTGGTTCGCTTAATTAATTTTAATTTTTTTTTGGATCGTGAATAAAACTGTAAATTTTCAGAGGAATGTTTTGAAAAAATATGATTAAATGCAGAGTCATGTAGTGGATTCAAGACTAAAGATGATTTAGTTGAGACTAATTTATTTGTATAATAATGAGATGAATGATTAATTGGCAGATCATTTAAAAACTCATTTGGTTGCACTATTGTAGAAAAAATTAGCAAAAATTCAAGACAAATAATGAGTATAGTGACAGTAATCGGGTGTGATTGGAGTAAATGTATTTTTTTGCTTTTTCTTTTTCCTTTGGAATTGATAAAAATAAAATTTTTATTGAAAAAAATTTTGGGTAAACAAAATTTTTTTTTTTCCGGATCATAATTTTTCTTAAAAATTTCATATTTGTAATATTGATTTAATTTTTGCTCGTTCGAATTTCTGCTCTTTAATAATGTAAAGTCGGAACCAGAATCTTCATAATTTTTTATTGCTTCACGTGTCGAATGCTTTGTTGGTTGCTGAAATAGATGATCAATATATTTTGACCAATAAGATTTTTTGTACATTTTATAGTTTTTTTGGACAGAGTTTGATGAATTTAGTTGTTCTTTTTATTTTCCTAATTTTTTCTTAACTACGAAAAAAACTGCTATGTGTTGCATTCAATTTGATTTCCTATCATTGCACCATATTTTTTGATTGTAATTTTTGTGTTACATTGTTCAGGTAAGTGTCAATTATTGATTATTTTTATCTTATTTTTATTTTATTTCAAATCAACTTTAATTTCTCAAAGATTTTTTTATATAATTTTTCCCTGATTGTTTATCAAATAGTACTCATTTTATTTGTCTCCGAATTTGTTGTTAATAATTCTTTTGATGAAATGCGCAGTTTGTAATTTCAATAATACTTATTCTCTCCTTTGTATATAAAAACATAGTGTAAGTGAGTGATGGAAAGTATGTAGGAAATAGTTTTAGAGAAAAAGTCTGAAAAAAGGAAGTAAATTAACAAATCACACAAATCAATTAGAATTACTTCATTATCCTCTATTAGAAAAAAAATTCTATGTCAAAATATAATAAATTGGAGGAAATAAAAATACGTTTATTTTATGAACCAGGATTAATTTCTAATATTTGAATTTTTCGGTTCTTAATTTTTTTTATCACAAATATTACTTATAATTTTTTACATTATCTACAAATAATAACACAGATAAATGGTCTATTAATAAAAATATTTTTATATGAATGCTTTAATTTTCAAAATTGAGAATTTTACACGAATTTTCAATTTCGAAAACTTAGTCGAAAATTCATCATGAAATTTATAGAAATCAAAATTTTACTATTTTTAATTAGAAATTTCAATTTAGATGTAAAATAGTAAAATTAATTTCAGTATTTGAGAAATAATCAATTTTATTCAGGTTTATCACTTCAAGTGAATTTATGTTAAAGCAATGTGAAATTTTGATTTATAAGCACTATAAATCTGTCAGTTTTGTTACTTTACATAAATCGAAGACAAGCAAAATAATTCTGAGCCAATTTGATTTATCTCGACAATTTTGAACATTCTTCTATTTTTATTAGAGCAGATATAGATTATATTATTTTGATGATTCAAATAATTAATGTTTCTTATAAACATTTTTATTAATTTTTATTCTTTTAACGAATTAGTTTGTCTTAATTATTTTACTTTTCTTCATTTGTAGAAATTATTCAAAAAACCAAGCTAAAATAATAAGAAAAATTTGTCTACAATTATTTCTAAAAAGTTTTTTAGAAGTAACTTATGTTAACTCAAGCTTATTCCGTGAAATTTCTACTATTCTCGAAAATAAATTCATTTAATTTGAAAAAGCTATTAGTAAGTAAATAAGAAAACTCTTACCAATAAAACTTCAAACATTAAATAACAATATTGATTATCGGAAGTTGTCATAAAACCTTGGATTTATGGATATGATAAGAATCACAGTAAAAATAACTAAGAAAATTTTCCAATAGAATTTAATTATTTTCACAAACTAGGTCAAATATATGAAAAATATACTATGTTTAATATATCAAATATATATTTTTAGAAAATCAGTTATATGAATGTTGAGAGGCTAGATAATAAATTTCTAAATCAAAAGTGATATCTGAATTGAGGTATTATGATTGATTTTTCAAAATGAATAAAAAAATTTCTCTCAGAATTTTTATAGACATTTATACGAATTTGATGCAAATGATTTATTTCTTTCCGAATTAAAGAACTTAATAAAAATATTCTGATTTAAGAAGTTTTTAAGAATTAAATGCATCTAAAATAATATATCTTATGATCTTTTAAAAAAATTTATTTAAGTCTCAGATAAAACTTAGTAATTAATAAGCTTGTAATTCAATTTGTTTACCACTTTTTTTCGATTTCAAATTTTTAATTCTTTTTATAATCTAAAGTCAGTTGACCGATAAGAAAATATCTTTGCAAAAACAATTAAGATTTCAAATTGCTAATTCAAAATAAGATTATCAAATTATTTGAATAACAAAATATTCATAAATATTAATGAAATTGATAAAAAAAAAAATTATTATTGACTAATCAATTGTTACAAACTTATTGTGATGAAATTTCGATTTGTGTCTGAAAAATTTAAATTTTTTTTGAATAAAATTGCTACGTATATTCTAGAATTATTGCAATTTCGAATGACAAAAAAATATGGCAATTTTATTATATTCTTTTTTTTTGGTAAGCGATATTTGAAATTCCCATTAAACTATTCGATTCTTTAATAAATTGAAAATATAAACGAGAATATTAATCTATTAATTAATCTATTATACAATTTTTATAAATTTTAATTCTCAGTCTCATTTGATGATGAGTAAATAATTAAAAAAAGGCATAAAACAATAAATCAGAAAAATAAAATTTTGATTGAAAAATTTTTGTTTTATACAATATTTAACTGATTGAAGACAAAAAATTTAATTATTTTTTCTTTTATTGTACTTAACGATTGAATTAATTTGTACAAAGAAAATGATTTCAAACGAATTTCCAATTTAAATAATAAGTAATGTTGAAAAATATGTATTTTAAATTGTTTAACACTATGTTAAGTTTGAAAGAAAATTAGCAAAAATATATATTGCATTCTGGTTCACATGCAAAATTTTAATTCATCAAAAATCTTAAAGTTAAAATTTTTTTTTTAAAATATGTAATTAAGTGAATGAATTTTCACAAGCATATGTTTTTTAGTAAGTAAAAATATTATATTTATCAAAAAGCATTTACAACACTCTATATTGCTTTTAATTTTTATTTACACTTCTAATTTATAAAAATAGGTAAATTTAATAAAATTCTAGCATCTAATTATCATTATTAATAGTAAACTTACTCAATTAATATTTAATCATTTAATTAGTAATAAATTTACGTTAAGAATTCAATTCTTTAATCTCTGACTTTTTAATGGCAAACACACTATTTTGTTTTCTTTAAATTTTTCGAAAAATTAACATCACAGGAAATTCGGATGTCAAAATTCGAAAAATATATTACTCATTGAAAATATTTTTCAAATCTACATGATTGATTCGAATTCGAATTTGTTGTCTCAGCATATATTTTAAATCATTTATTGTTGAGAGAATCAAATACGATCATGCTATAAAAATTTTGAATTTATAACGAAAAAAAAACGAAAAAATGAAAACCGACATTTGAACAAAACAAATAGATAAATCTATTTCAGTATATATTAAATTTTTCATTTTTTTTTCTATCTTTCAATCTAATCTGTTTCAAAATTAAAAACCTTAAATATTTACTATGAAAGATGTCTAGCATATTAAATTGATGATTGAAATTTATTTGAATTTGTTTAAATATTTTTTATATTTTCCTCAATAAACTTTTTATTCTTAAATCATTGATCGACAGAAAATGAGATAATAAAAAATTTACAGATAGCAACATTTCAGAATATAAATTAGAGGATTTTTTCAATGTTTCATTTTATTTTCAGATCATTTGACAATAATTACGATTTGGATTTGTCTTGTAGTTTACATAATAAAATTTAATATTTCAAAATTAATAAATCATATTATATTATCATGAAAATGATGATTCTCTGTGATCGGAAAATTTGATAAATTATGAAGTTCATTAAAATTTGAATAGGTGGAATTTCAATCTAATCAAATTGGATAAAAGAATAATTATTTCTAATCGCTTTATTCATTTTAAAATAAGCAAAGAAATTTCGAAATTTCAAATCCTATCTAAATTCAAAATTTTTGAATTTAAAAAATTTAAGCAATTAAAACTCTTAAATGAATGATTAAATAAGATAATATGATTAAATAATTTTATTTAAAAAGACAAAAATGAAACCTAATAATTCGAATCACAAAATTAATTTCTATTTCTTGAATTTAGAAAAAAGTTCACTCCTTTTATTTTTTTTCATTTATTGATACACAAAAATAAAATTCAGTCTAGATAAATTTAAGTAGAAATGTGCTCAAATTTTATCCATTGATTTGATCTATAAATTTATCGAGATATCAATAACTAATTATAAAATCTTCTTTGAAATTTATTTAGAAATTTAGATAAAATTTTTCTAATACATTTTTGATTTTTACAAAATATAAAATACACATTTATTTTAAACAATACATCGATAAATATGTTGAAAATGAATGATAAATTTTCGAAATATAAAAAAAGTATCCATAAATTTAGACATGTTCCAGCATAAACTAAAAAAGAAACTGAATTTTTTTATTTTTTTAAAAAAACATTGAAATTTTGTTTTTTTTTTTACTTCCTTCTAGATTTCATGTATATTTAATAAACACGAAAAATTTCAGAAGTAGAAAAAAAGATTAAAATTTATTTTTAAAAAATGAAATAATCACAATTATTATTTGTTGAGTGAGAAAAAAGACTTACATTTTGAAATTTGAAGAATAGGACACTTTCCGATTAATTTTCTATTTCAAAAACTCAGAAATTTTAAAAATTGTTGTGAATTTGTTTGAAATTTTTATGTTTGAATTTTTATAGAAATAATTATTTATTACTTGTTTGGTGGCACAGAAAACTTAATTTGAAAAAAAAAAATAAAATTGTTTAGAAGATTAAAATGAACCATGTTTTACGATTTTTCATTATAAATTTTTTAAAGAAAAATTTTAAAAATTACAACTTCAATCGAAATTTGTTCATAATTATAGTCGTGGTAACTGTTGATATACATTCATTTAAAATAACATTTTTTCATGAGAATTTTTGAATTTTATATAAATATTATGGCAGAAATCGAATTTATTAACTTACTAATTATGATCATTAAAAAACACTTGACCATGATATTATTTAAAATTTAGTTATCCGTAAGAGATTTGTTTGACCATCATGGTCGAAAATACCTTTGATCATTAATTTATGATGTTGGAATTAATTTTTCGAAATGAAATAATATAATAAAAAAAATTCGCTAGATTATACAAATATAAAATTGACCAGAGAAAATTTTTTTTTAGAAAAATTTTTTTAGAAAATATATGAAAATTCCTTTGACTGTAGTAGCATAAATTTAATTAAAAATTATTGATTATTATTTAAGCGAAAAAATATTTGAAATTTACATATGATTTTAATACATTTGCAGTTATCATTTCAATTAGTGAATTATACATAAACTATAATATAAAATTATTATGTTATCTAAAAAAGAGCACAATTCGTGCAACCTACATTATTTTTATTTAAGTTTTAATTATAAAAACTTACTCGATTAATGTGATTTCGATAATTTTTTTTGTCAGCTTTGAAAAGATATTTTATTAAGTCATTTAACGAAAAATCAAATGATTGTTTAAAAAAGCTATCAATGTTAAGAAATAATTAATGTTTGCGAGCAAAATTTTTATTGAATATTTTTATTTTAACATCAAATTATTTTCACATGTATAATAGAATTATTTTTTGCAAATTCAAAATTTCAAAGTTACTTCTATTTAAATAAGTGAGATTATCGCTTTGCTTAAAAATTCTTTCAATTGATCAGAAATAAATTAAAAATATTGTTTGTCTATAAAAAACCAAAATATTTCGAATAACATTTTTGAATTTCAATTTCAAGAGTTTGATTAATAACATTTGCGAATTTTCCACAATTCACCAATGATTTTTGTGGTTAGTAAAAAAACAAATAAAATTAATTAAATTCTATTTATTTTTGTTAAATTTTTATTTTTTTATTTATTTATAATACATGTAGATTTTCATCTACTAAATTGACTTTTCTCGATTTTCTTTAACATATATGGTTGGCAAAGAATATAAAATTCAAAACGTGACACTCTACTTATTTCAGCAAAATATCTCCTATTGAAAAATATATGAGGTAAATGAAGAAATTTTAAATAGCCGATATTTGATATTTAGAAATGTGCGTGTGTTAGTTGGTTTTTTCGGATTTCAGAAGTTAAAATTTTACGTTTTTCACATTTTTGGCCTGTGTTGAAGGTGAATTCGAAGTAATTTTTTGTATAATACCACATAATCATTTAATATTCGCTACTCATTTTTTTTAGAATTTCATACTCAATAAGTAAAAAAATAAGCGAAGAAAAATATTTCCTTTTACACACATGTATGAAACGTCTTGTTAAAGACCTAAAAAATGTATCTTGTGTTTTTTTTTTATACACTATCTCATTATTTTTTTGATCATTCAATCAATAAATTTAATCAATTTAGATAATTTAAATATTAATTTAAAATCATTTAAATTCAATTTAGATTGGCTAAATATTTTGTCCCAAAAGTAATAAATTCATTTAAAAATTTTTTTTTTTCGATTTTTATTGAATCAATTAAAAATTTTTAAAACTTTCATTTGAAAAAAAATCACATTTATTTTATAAATGTATTGTTCAAATTTAATAGATAATTTTAACGACAAATGTTTCGGATATCGAAAAAAAAATTACATTATAAATTGTTAAAAAAAACGAATATGTTTGAAATCGATGAAATAAAAATTGAACACCGTCCTATATTTTTCAAGAATAAAAAGAAAAAAAAATTTAGAAAATCACTTGACAAAAAGACTCAAAAATACGTCCAAAACAGAGTCTAGAGTATGTAGCAAAGGTCGAAAAAAAAAATAATTTAAGTAAAAGACAAACTGAAATTGAGATTTTATTTTTTACGAAAAAAATGCTTGAATGCTTGGTACAAGTGCAATCAGCCCACTTTGTGTTTCGAAAATTGTGCTGAAAAAGCAAAGGAACACAGTATTCAAACGCTTTAAATAGAGAAGTAGCAAAATCTAGAACAAAGATTCTGCGCTCACATTGGAACTATCTAGCGGAATCTTTTCAAATTTTTTTATTAAATTTTAAATTCAGCTTGGACGATATGCTTCGTTTTTTCAAAAGATATTTTGAGATTATGTTTCGCTAAAAATTTATGGTGAATAAAAAAAGATGTAAAACTTAAAATTTTGTGCTGTTTACAAGATTTAGTTGTCAAAATTTTTACGGGACAAATGGGAAATAAAATTTAAATAAAAAATACATAATTTTATTGATCAAAATGAATTTTACCAAAAAACATACACATAAAATTAGGATATCGAGAGTATTGAAAAATATGCTAAATAATTTTATTTATAGTTTGGATTATTGTCAACTAAATTATTTGATATTATTTATTAAGAATTTATAAATAATTAATTTTCTACTTAAGCATGATTTAAACTTTTGAAAGAAAAATCGCATAAATTCGCACTCTCATCAAAATTCAATTGAAAATCGTCTTGAAAAAAAAAACGAGCTAAAAATTTCATACAATCTTAATAAATTAAAATAATCAAATTCAAATCGTATGTGTTACAGTTTATATTTTCGAATTTATTATAAATCTCAAAAACTCATTCTCAACAATGGATTCAATGAATTATAATTAAATAAGGTCTCAAATGTTATAATGTAAATATATGTGATAGTTGCTTTCACTTGTTTCAATGATCACTTATTATTGAATTGAGATAAAAAAAAATTTTTCGTCTTTTTTTCAAATGTCAAAATAATATGCGCATTGTTTAAATCATGAAATTTAAAATTAAAATTTGATAAGAATCTTGAGTTGAATTAAAATTTCTTTTAAAAGAACAAAGATTAATATTCTTTAGACCTTAGGTTTATGTTTTAAATTAATCAAAGGCTTAACTTTTTTATTTTTACCATAATCGCTTTTGTGTCAAGAAAAATTAAATTTTCAAAATAGGTTTGGTTTTGAAAAGGATTGATGCAATAAAGTTAACTAATAATCATTCAAAATTAATGAATATTATATAATTATATCTTCACAACGAATTCGCATATTATAGACAGGAATTAAAAACTATTTCTTATTCGCAAAGAGCACTTTAAATAATTACTTTGAAATTATTTTTAAATTATTTAGGCTTTTACAATATAAATTCAGTGCATCTTATCACCTTATAAAAACTGTATCTGAAAACATAATTTTATTTCAAATAAAATTTGCTCCTATGAAAATAAAAAATGAGAAAATTTCTTCGACAAATCGTGATTGAATGTAACAAAATAATTGAATAAAAAAAAAAATTATTTAATTGCTTGAGCCTTATTTTCTGAAAAATAAATTAGTTTTATAAGAATAATTTTTCAAAGAAAATTTGATATAGAACCGTTTATTCGATTTTGGAGAATTTTGTCGATAATCAAAAAGTGATTATTACATTTCAATACAAATGAATAGTTCATATTGTATTTAAAAAAGTTTCGAAAAAAAAGGTTTAGTCTATGAATTTTTATAGAAAAGTGATTTGAAAATTTCAAAAAAATTCAAATTATAATTTTATTATTTCATCGAAGATATAACCATTTTAATTGAAAATATGGAAAAAAAATTAAATTTCGCATTAATAATGATTAAAATTTGACAAATAATAATTTTACGTTAAAATTTTTTTTCATTTAAAAAAACTTGAGGTCTGACTAGAGTATCTCTTCATAATTATAGTTTGACATATTTAATTTGTGAAAACCACTAATTAATTTATTCATGCGATTTATGTATGCATTCAATATAACATTACTTTAATTAATGTTAAATTTGAATTAATTGATATTCGGATGACACAATAATCGCATTCCAAATGATTATAGTCTATCAAAAAAGATAATTTTTAATTTTACGCAGAGGCTAAAAGTCAAATTAGTATTATCGATATATAAAAAAAATTATAATTTTAAATTTTAATTTGAATAAAAGAGATAATAATGAAATAATTTTACTCTAAAACCTCAAGGCTACCCAAGACATCTTTCTAAAGCTGCTTTTGCAACAATTTTTTTATAAGAAAATAATTGGCTGTAATATCAAAAAAAAATGCAGAGCCATGAAAAGACTATAGATCAGTTTTTTTTTTTATTCAAATGAATTTATTTTTATTGAATGTGTTAAAAAATCGAAAACAAACTTAATTTTATTGAAATTTTACTTCATATCAATTATAACGGAAATCAATTTGAGTCAGTGTGCAAATTGAAATGAGATTTTTGAATTATTCAGGCAAAAATAGTTATAATATGTATCAAATATCTGAGCATTAAAATGATTTGTAAAATATAAAAATTCACTTTAAAATAATAAATTTTAGAATTTCAAAATATTTTCTAAAGATTTTGATTTTTGAAAATAATTCTATTTTTTTTTTTTTTGAAAATGCAGTTTTAAAAAATTCGGGAGATCATTCGAACGTAATAATTCAATCAATTTAAAAAAAATAAATTACAAAATAAATTCTCAGATGTTTGAATTTTCTGCTTTCATTTTGATTTTATATTATGCGATTAGAATTCAATTTAAATTTCATAAAAAATTCTTAATCACAATTTGATTTTTCTTTGTTGGGACATTTTTTATGATCCAACACAAACAATAATTATTTTTTTAAATTATTCACGCTCAATGTAAAAGGACCAAAATTATTTGTCGACTTTTCAATCTATTTATTTTTCCTTACAATGTCAATATTGAATTCTCTAAAAAACGTATTGGTAAATTAGCAATACATTTGATGAAAAAACTATACACACATACTTATCTTTTGTTTCCGCTAAAAAAGTGAAAGTATTAATTAATATCTTTTATTTTTTCTATCAATCAAAAAAATTTAATATAAAACTTTTTGAGAGAGAAAAATTTTCGACAAAATAATTTGTCAGAAACTAAATTGTTAATTTTAGTTATAAAAAATTTTTGTAATATCAAGTTTCATTTAAAGTAATCACAGTCTAATTTTTCATTATCTTTTTTTTTTATTCTATATATACATGGTACAAAAAAAAAACTATTTTTATAAAAAAATCAAAAGTTTTGACATTATATAATAATATTTTTCAAAAATTTTTCTATAGGAAATTGATTTTACACATTGTGATGTTGTGAATATTTTGATATCAAAAAATAAAATCAATTAATTTTGATTGATCGAGACTATTACCACTTTTTTTTAACCCTTTAGACAATAGAAAAATACTTAATTAATTTAAATTAAATTAAATTAATTAGTCACCGACTATTGAAATTCAAATCATAATTTTAATAATTGTGTAAATACTAAAATAAAAATTTGCATTTCAAAATCAGTGTAAATTGGTTATTTTTTGGATTAGAATTAACATTTTTTTAGTAACTATAAAAAATAAGTGAATTGCAATTAAATATTGATAAAGCATTGCGAATTTGATTTTTTTATTTAATAAAATCAAAATAATTAACAAAAAATGTTAATAATTATTTAATAGTTTAAGAAATTATGATTAATAAAACTTCTGGTCGAATTAATTAAATTTCATAAATTTTGATAGAATTTTTTTCTTATGAATAATTAGTGAATGATATTTTCTCAATGCTTGAATTTTTTTCATAATATTTTCAAATTAATAACTAAAAATGGAATTCAAAATTTGAATATTTTTTAATTTATAATACATGTTATTATAATTAGCATATTTTATGAAATTGAGACCTTATTATAAGATTTTGTACTAAAATTATATTTATTGAAAAGAATTTAATTATATGAATGGTAAATTTAATATTAGGATGCATCTTGAAAGACTTAAAAAAATAGGTAAAAATTATGCAAAAACATTTGTGAAAAATAAATCATTTTTACAAATCAACTACTCAGATTCATATAATATATTAAAAAGAGAAAATTTCGATTTATATCGAAGTTTACAACCATATTATAAAAAATTCTCAAAAAGTTTTTGACACTTGAGAATTTCATATGCAATATGATTAGTATAAAAAATGAATGATATCAATCGATGTCAACAAAAAATTGAGGTGTTGGCCAGAAAATCAAAAGAATTTCTTATGCCTGAGTATTAATCTTGTCGTTAACAGGTGTCAGACATATAATAATATAATCAACGAATGAGTGTAATTTTTTTTATTCATGCATCTGAACTTTTTAAACATCGTAATCTTTTTTATTGAAGAAAAAGTAAACATTTGAAAATTTTCACGATTCAGTATAATATTTACTTAATTTTCCAAACATTGCGCATGGAACGTTAAAAAATAACGAAAATTTTTCAGCGACTTAATTTTTTTTTTATTTCACATCAAAAAATTCAATCAAAAATTTAGACTGAATTCAGAAATATTTCGAGATAAATTTTTTTCTATTTATTTTTCAATCAAAACGCAGATTGAAATCGCTTTAAATTTTCAAATTGTTAAAAATTATTCTAATCTTGAATTTTTTTTTTAAATTGAATTTAATGAGTGAAAAATGCATTTAGTATATAAAAAAATAAATTCCCTTAAGTGATTTACTAAAATTAGCTTTGAACTTTTATTTAGTATTTTATTATATTATATATGTTATATTTTAGGAATTTGCTATATATATTATCTTTATTAATAGACGAATCAAATACAAAAATACAATTATTAATTTTTTTACTGTGAAATTTAATCAAATAACTCTCCTAACAGGCAAATTACAATTTCAAAAAAAATTTTACAGAGAACAACACTTAAAATATAATTTAAGCTATTTTAGGTTGCATTCTGTGCGATTTCAGAATTTTTTCAAGTCAATCATGACTTATCTTAAGATTACATTAAAAAGAGTTCAAGTTTTGCTGACAAAAGAATATACGTTATTCAATTCACAATTTGGTCCAAAAAAATTCAACTTCCAAATAAAATTAGCATCATTGAGAATAATCAATTTTTAAAAAGAATGGATCTGCCGACTAATTAATTCTAAATTTCTAAAAAATATATCAATTATTATCTAACAATTTACATGATTTCCACAAAACACAATTACTGTATCGTTTCTACTTTGCTAACAATGAAATAAGAATTTGAAAGCAAAAGACCAACTTAAATTTATGAGTCGAATCAAAAGAAGTCTGGAAAGAAATTTGAAACAACTATTAATGGGATCTAAATTTAAATATTTCATATTCGCTTTTTTTATAGACAAATAAATTAATTTCCTGTTTTTATTTTGCAAACAAAATATAATAGTTTTCAATCAACCAGTATAATAATGATTTGCAACTTACTCGTCGTTGAAGAGTTGTAAAATCTCGCCAAAATTTTTATTATTTTAATCATGAAAATCAAAAATGAAAATTTGAAATTATTATTATTCATGGACATTTGTGCTTTCTCTAAGCAATTTAATTTAAAATTGATAAAATTTATTTATATAAAAGAAAGTAAAATTCTATCTATAAAATTGAAAAATTCTTAGACCTATTTGGGCAACATAATTTTTTCTCAAAATTATTCAAGACGTGATTTATAAATAATTAAAGATTTTATTTTTTTTACAGTTTGAAAACGCTTTGAAAATCCTAATTGTCGAATTCATTTATATACTTGATCATATGTATGTAATCGTAAAAAGTCAGAGTGAATCGATAATAATAAAATTGAAAAAAAAAAATAAATGCTCAAAATAATATTCTGCAATTTTTTGATTATGTATTTCATGCATATGTGTGCATAATTTGTCTAGTTTGTTAATTTTTATAGAAATTAAATTAATTGCGTCTAAAGAGAAGCATTCGAAAAATGAGATTTTCATCTAAATTTTATGCATTTGAAAATATAGCCTGCGGTTCAAAATAAGAAATCAATATTTACATTCCGTTTAAAAATTCTCAAAAATTTTTATGCTGATTTTTTTAAACATATTAAAAAATCTTTAAATTTTTTTCATGAATCTATTTGATACTTCAAAATTTATATCCTAATATAAATTACGATCTGCTCATGGTGATAAAATTATTTACTCTTATAGAATTTTAGATCGAAATCTAGAATAATAAATTTGTATGCATAACAAAAATAATTTTTTCTTTCCCTTTTTTTTCTCCACCTGTAAAAAAAAAGATTAATATCTGCCAAGTCCTGATGATTCAATTTTAATGTAAAAATTTATGTATTACATCACAAAAAAATTTTGGGTTTTAACGGTAAATATCATAAAAATATATTTGCTGAAAAAAATTCTTTGATACCATCTTTTTATGTAAATTTCATACGTTTATTTTTAAAAATTTATAGGTGCAATAAAAAAGGATTTGCCATTGTAATTTCTAAAGCTAGTTTTATCAAATAAGATATAATTGTTAATCAGAAAAATTTTACAACCATTTTATTAAAAAATACTTCTGTTTTACTTTTTATTTTTACTGGTTTTCAAATTTAATTTGCTACCTATTATTTTTTACTCAACATTAGATGTAATCGTCGTAACTGTTTTTGCATAAACTATAATTCACATGAAGGAAAAATAGTTTGTTAATTAATTTTTATCAGTTAATAAAAAACTAAAATGATTATAAATAAAAAGGTAAAAAAAACAAAACTATACATTAGAAAAACTCTAAAAAAAATTAATACACGCAATCTGTTTATAATCATAAATAACTTATGGAACAAATAAAATTTTTTTAGAATATTCTGATACAAGAGATAATTTAATAAAAAAAAAAATTATAATAAAAATTTCAAGCCATGTTGATAAAAGAAAAAAAAATTATATTGACAAAAGTTAATGTATTATTAAGAAAACAAATAAAAAATTATATAAAATCAATATGGAAATCTGTAATTGATTCCGAAAATTTTACAGATTTTTCGAAAAATTGCAATTAGAACTAATTTTACAGATAAAACGATTACGTGATTCGTGTTTTTCAAATGCCAAACTATTATTAATGTAAAAAAATTAGTCTTAAAAGCGCAAAAATTTTCATGGATGTTTTAAAAATTTTTGACTTTACTACCTACTATTCATAATTGATGAATATAACTCAATGATTGCCCAATACTTTAAACTAATTATCAGAATCTACTCAAAAATTTATATGCGTTTTCCATAAGGGATTATTTGAATTTGAAATTTTTTGAAGAAAAATACAATCAATGAGATATGAACAGAAAAAATTTAACACAAATCAAGTATAAGTTAGATAATGATTTTTATTTTCTAAAGGATTGAAATAAATAAATTGAATATAAATCAAATATGATTGAAAAGATCTTAAAAAAATCATTTCAAATTCAAATAAAATTTTTTTTCATCTTAAATAAAAAAATTTAAACTAAAAATGAAAATATTATTGAAAGATAATTTTAAATCGAAATAAAATAAATAGAGAATTTACTTCGTAAAGTCATTTTTTCTACTTTCATATTTTAAATTTAGTTCGAAAAACAAATTATTCAATAAACATCTTTTTCCTGTTTTTTTATATTTTTGTTGAAAAAAATTGATGAAATTTTTTCTTATCGAATTTCATCTTCAAAGGTAAATTGAGAAAAATAATTTTTTTTTCTTTCACTAAAATATGAAAAATTTTATTAGTAATTTTAACCAATAATTTAAAAACATTTATTTTTAAGAATGATATGTAAAATAATTTTTAATCAGAACGATCACAAAAATAAAATTTAGAAAACTCAAGTAAAGAGATCGTAAAAATACAATACATGAATTGCAAAGGAATTCGGTCATCCAAACTAAAAAAATTTAATGCACTTACTTGTCGAAATCAATAGGATTACTGTTTAAATAAAAATAAATGTGGTATATATCGATATATATGGAATATATACAAAAACGAAGAATTTTGATTTCAAAAAAGTATTTCAATTAAAAATAAAAATAAATAAAAGATATTACGGATAAAAATATAAAAGCAATTTGAATTCTCCCATTGTTGGGACAAAAACAAGCACATTTAGTTCGTTCTCAAAATAAATCTAATTGATTTAATTTTACTTTAACATCAATATGGTCAATAATTCACGTGTGCGAAATTTTTCATACCCTTCAAAAGATCATTTATTTAAAAAATTTTTGATATAGAGATCATCATATTGACAATGTATGTAATTATTTTTTTATATTTCTAGTCTAATATTTCAATAAATTTATAATAATACTGAAATGATTGTTTATTTTAGAATAAACAAAATCGTCATGCCTCGCAAATTTCGATCGAAAAAAAGATATTTATCAGATTCTAAGTGAAAATAGAATCATTAGAACTATTTCAAAAAATTTATGGAAGATGTTTTAAATAATATCACATTATTTCAATTTTAATCGATTATCAGTTAGAGCTAAATGATTCAAATTATGTATGATAAATGAAATGCTTTAAGATATTTATTTATAAATGATTCACCAAGCATTCATTGTTATACTGATATCATATCTACTGATGCAACTTTCCAATTTATAAATCTATTATTATAAAGCAATAATAGCGTGAATTAAATTTATTTAAAAACTTTAAAAGAAATAAAGTTATCAGGTATTTGTATTAAAAAAAAAACATAATTATGTAATTAAAAACTTATATATTAGCATCATAATTATTTGGTAATTATAAACGATTTTTAAAATTTCATAATTGAAGCACCAATTTAAAGCAAAACTATTTCAGGTAAACTGAAGTTAAAAAAAAAAATCTTATTAGAAAATTTACTTTGTTTAATTATTATGAAGTTTATCGTATAAAGAAAATTGAAATGGTGATAAATGAATCGCAATTTTTAAAAAATTCATTTCAGGCATGAATTTTTTTTGAACTGAAAAACAAATATGTCTACTAATTGAAAAATCAAATAAAATTCATTGAAGAACATTCACTCATGAATAATTCTTACCTTTATATACACCAATAATTTTGTAACCTGCCTTGAAGGAAGACAATAAATTGCGAAATCAAAAGGTAAATAGCACAGGAATAGTATTCAAGATGCGCTAATGATATACTAATTGGTTAAAAAAAACGATGATTTTTGCATTCTCATTTTTAACAAATAGAGTTTTTTTTTTAAGTTTCATTAATTAAGCAAACAGAAAAGTAGATTATTTTCTTTGATCAACCAAACGATGATTTATGTAGTACTTGAATGGATTCTTAAATAAAATATCGATTATTATAGAGAATATTAAAGCAGATATTAATTTTTACTTTTCAACAAAAATAAAAAACTGATTGCAATAAGGAATATAAATTAATAAAACACTTTATAAAAAAAAAAGAAAATAAAGTATCAATATAATTCATAAAGCTCATTAAGCATCACCTTTTTATTTTAAATAAGTTCAATTTAGTTCCTTTTTTTAGCCATTTCTAATGCCATTTTTGTGATTAGTTGTATATATGAAAATCGAAAAATTTTTTTGAGTGATAATTTTTTTTTTCGTTTTCATTAAATGAAAAAATTATTGAACCAGATAAATCCATCTGTGTACTGTTAGTATTAGTTACTTACATAGATGAATATAAAGAATATCAATACTTTTTCAATCTTATAATCTATCGAGTATTGACAAACATTATAACGAAAAATTAGTACAAGTACTAATCTTGTATCGTTCCGTGAGTCGCATAATACTTGTCGGGCAATTATATGATAATTTATATTACAATTTATAATACTTAAATCCTTTTTGGGACTTAAGTAAATTGAATTCTCTTATATTGATGAAAATGATTTACCGTTAAGTCTTTTGTTTAATTTAAATCCTAAAAAATTTAAATTATTTGAAAAAAAACTAAACTTGATTATAAAGGAAGAATATCTAATAAGTTATTAGTTACTAATTAAAAATTTATATATCAAAAGCTTTAATTACTTAGTGAAGGCTGTTAATTTTCCTAATAAAAAATAGAAGTTTTGTTTTTCAAAAGAATAAAAATGGTACCTTCTGAAATTTGATGGGAAAAGCATTTAAATCATTACTTTGCAAATGATATACAAAAAAATTTAGTCTTTTTCATATAAAATTTTCACCTTATATAACGGAATACTGTCAAATTTTTTTAGGGAATGAATTAAAAGCTTTAAAATTTCAAAAATCGGAAAAAAAAGAAATAGTCTGAAAATTATTCTCTTCGAAAGATTTTGAAAAAAGTATGAGACCATTGTATTGTGTGAAAAATAAATTTGAATAATTTGGACTCAAGTTTTTTATTTACTAAAATTTTTTTTATCTACACATATATTAAAAAAAAATTTGGCGAAATAAAGATTATCGAAATTTTTTGTTTTACGTTCAGATTGTTACTAAAATAAATTTATTTTTAATCACCGTTTGTTTGTATCATCATATTAAGTTAATAAAATAAATGAAATTTAGAATTAAAAAAAAAATTTATGTGTGACAAGAAATAAAAAAAGTTCAAATGACATAGTTGAGCGTTAATATTTTACTTTGCTTGATTATTTGTGGAAAGATCGCAACGGAAAAAGTTAATTGATTGGAATCTAAGTATAAAAAATCAAAACATATCAAATCTGTGTGAATTATCATTTAATCTATCTTTACTTGAATACTTGGTTATAAATGTGCTGCTAACTAATCAACTAAACTTAGCTAAAACAAATAGCATGAAATCGCAATTAGTTCAAACAAGATCAAACCAACCTATTTGTTGAATTGAATTCCTTTTTTTTTTCAATTTTTCAATCAAATTTTGAGACAAAAATTATTAAGAATCACAGAAATTTTAAATCTGTATTGATATTTATAGAAATACTTATTATCACATTGATTTTAGATAAATCAGTTTCTGTTTTCTATATTATGTTCATATGATTTTTTTATTTTTAAGATGATTTATTTATTTAATCAACAAAATACAAAATTATTTAAATTCATTTTAATAATTTATATTGCTACTTTATTGCAATTTACATTATCATCTCCTAATTATTTAAATTATATAAAACCATGCTCAACCTTCAAATCAACTAGTTGTACTAATTTGATCATTCCCCATAAGAATAATTTAGTAGATTTCAATAAACTATCAACAATTGAAAAAAATCGCCCCTCTAATCATGCTTTCCATTTATCACTTCATCTGCCTATCAATACCAAAGTTAAAACCTCAAAATCAGCTGGCTATATATCAAATCATCCCAATAAATTAACTCCCATTGACGACAAATTTGAAAGAAAGCAACTAGATGTCTTACAAGCAAAATATCATCTTGGAAATAATATTTTAATCAAAGATGGTATGAATAGAACAAATGAATTTTTAAATCAGAATATTACAGATTTACCAGTTTCCTCGTCATTAATTAAATCTGTCCATGTAATGCCTGATGTTGCATCACTCAATAAATCCGAACCCTCGTTTCTTAATGCATCTAGTTTACCTCTTAAACATAACAATAATTTTTTTGAAGATATTTATGGGGAAGAAATTTATTCTGGTAAGTTCATTTTTATTCTTCGAATTTTATTATTTCAGATTTAAACGTTTTTTTATCAATTTATATTCCTATACATTTCAAACCTTATATTGAATCAATGATTTTTAAAATTCAATAAAAAATTCAATATCTTTATTTGAATAATTTAGAAGCTAATATTTTTGAATTTACCATTCAATAAAGCTTTGTGTTATTAAAAAAATTTTAAATATCTTGTTGTTTTAATAATAATTATAAATAAATATTTAACAGAATCAGATAAAGAGGAAAATGAAGCAAAAGAAAAAATTGAACAAATGAATCGTTGGATGCACGCCGAAAATTCACTAGACGAGAAACGCACCCAAGTTATTAAACCATCAATGTCTTATGGTAAGATAAAAATTAGAATAAATGTTTAATTTATGTAATATCAGAAATTTTTTAATTTATTTCACTCATACAATTCTAGTCCATTTATTTTCTTTATCATTTAATGTTTAATTTTATCGTTTTATTACAAATTTTTTGTGCTCGACAAGGTTCTAAAGCTTCCAGAGTAGGTATTGAATCAAGTTATATAGATAAAAATGTTGAAATGAAGCAAAGTGAATCCAAAATGCAACCTGATTACATTGATTATGAAGATGAACATTCTAAAAATAAAAAAGTAGACAAGGAAACGATGGCATCAAAAACAAAATCTTTTTCTATCGATAATTATAACATGGCAGATCCTTTGAGTGGTACAAGTAAAACACCACCATGTGCAACATCTGGCAGATTTTATTGTTAGTCTAAATTAAATGCTAAAAAAATATTCAGTAATAAATGAAAAAAAAATCTTTTTCTTGCGAATAGGTTCCTATAAAGAAGATTATCCAGATTCAATTGTAGCAGAAATTATAAAGGTAAAAATGATAATTATACGAATTTTTTCAATTATCTAATTTCAGACAGTTTTGATTAGCATTTCTTTTCATCTCATCATTCATCTTATTTTTTTAATTTGAATTCTAGTATTACAAATGGCCTCTTGAGAAATTGTTTCGAGATTTGAGACAACAAGTTATGCCAAAATTAGCATCAGGTAATTATAAAATCGTCAAGCATATAAAAATATTCAGAATTTTTTTTTCAATATTTAGATAATTACGGCGGCCTGGTTTGTGATTCAATAACAAGAGTAATTAGACCAGGATGGGCAAGAAACACAGCAAACCGATGGCTAGTTGTAATTAACACAGGTAAAATTATATGATTTTTTTATTTTATTTATAATAATTTACTTTTCCTTTCAAATTTTATTGTGATAGAGGAATATCAACAATATGTTACTGAAATCATATGTAGAGATCAAAACTCAATATGTAACTTTATACCACCGTGTTATCAGGCTACCTGTAAACAAAGGTAATAATTGTGATTGTGATAATTATATAATTTGTTAATCTTTTCATTTTTTTATCATAAGATTCAATACTCAAAAGTTACTTGTAATTGATCCTTTCAATCGATTCAAAGGTAAATTGCTATCTAAGAATTAGAAGAATGTATTTTATTCTAATTTTTAAATTCTTCCAATTGAACAAGTAGGTCCATTCTTATCTGAATTTTTATTTCCATCTTGCTGTGTCTGTTATATACCTGAACAATCTGATACATATAATGCAATTGCAACGAATATGAGGCCGACGTTTGCAAAAAAAATATACGAAAATTCGAAAATAAAATCAGAATTTTAGATGTGTCATGTGAAAAAACATCTATTAGAAACCAATAAATAAAAAAAAGATTTCTTTAATCATACAAAAAAAAATTTTAACCAAGCAAATTAAAGTTTGAATGTATTTACATTTATCATAAATCATTAATAATAATTTATCTAAACTAAATCATCTTCAAGACTATCAAATTGCTTGAATGTGAATTTTTTTATTTTTTGCTTCTTAAATTCACGATGATTGTCCTTCAATGCATCTTCCTCAATTTCTTCCACTTGCATCATACATTGTTTCTTGTAGATATAAAATGCATTTTGAATACTTTCTCTCATATTTAGACCAGATTTTAATGAACTAAAAACAAAATATTCAAAAGCAAAATTAAATGTTGATTCTTCATCAATAAATTTTTCTTTAGGTACATAAACAAATTCCACATTGGACCGTTCAGCGTATCTAATTACGAATTCTTTTTGAGCTCTATTATTAATCAATGCATTATTGATATACAGAGGTAAAATATAATCGGCTTTATAATCATAATAGATTTCTTTACTTGTAAATAATGAATTTTTTAAAATTACGATTAATTTTTTGCTACTTGCCAAAATTTCGTCATTCGAATGGATATCTACAAAATTTGGTGCAATGGAATAATCTTCGTATACTATAGTCTTAAGATACGGATCGTAGGCTTTGTTATAATTTGTAAAGTAAACATTCAATGGTGATGATGATAAATAATTTCGTTTGAAAACATGTTTTAAATGATTAAATATAATATTTTGCCTATTATATGAATTTATATTGATAGGAAGAAAATCAAAGCAAAATCTTGAATTGAACATTTTAGACTCAATTAAGTGATGAAAATAACGTGCAAATAATCGATTCTTTTCTAAATTAATAAACATCGTATTTCTCCACTTTCCATACTTTGGACAACCATATTTATCATAAATTAAACCAATCTGCCAGAGCTCATCATTTGATTTACCTGTTTTTTCAGAAAGAAACCTTATTTCAGATAATTCAGCGAAATTTAAAGCTCGTTTCGTCATCTTCTTTGTTTCTCGGTTCGAATAAAGCTGTATTAATTTATCAGTGTATCCTTCACTCAATTGAACCAAATTATGTGATTTCTTATATGCTTTTTCTCGAATTCGATCAACTAAATAATCATTAACCTTCAACCAAGGTAAATTATCTTTGTTTTTATATATCTCAAAACGAAAATAAATTCTATTTATAAGTGCACGAGCTATGTTTGTTCGAATATATCGCTTATTCCAGATAATAATTGAATTAGGTATTTTGATTTCTTTTTTTTTTTTTTCATAATTTGTTTTCAATTTTTTTTTTAAAGTACGCCGTTGATGATAATTTAATGAAGATGAAATAGTCTTCAAATTACTTCTTAAATTATTAGTTATTAAATTCAAATTGAACATGTTCTATAAAATCAATTTCGTCACCAGATCTATTTTACTTAATATTTTAAATCTACAAATGCATGCTTGTATTTGTAGATTTAAAAACAAATGTAAAAATAGCGCCAATTTCGAAAAATAAATAAAAAATCGCTAATACTTTACATTGAAAGAAAAATTTATAACTTTTTGTGAACATTTAATTCAAGTTCAATGAAATCATTTAAATCGTTTTCAATTAAAACAAAATTCATAATTTTATTTGTTCAAAAACAACTACTTTTGAATTTCTAAACTCTAGTCAATATGTTTCTAAATAAATCAATAATTAATACCTAACTCTAAATTCGATGAATCACGTTCATTCATCGAACTTATTTTTGTAATAAATTAAAAACAAAATATAATACAAATAGGGTATGAAAAAATGAAATTCATACCTTTTGGTTGTTAAAAATAATTTGTGCAAACAAACACTATACCTTTTGAATATATAATTTAAGTTTTAAAAAAAAACTGTTTTTTGAAGTTTTTTACTTTATTTTAAGATATCGATCATAAGGTAACACAATTAGTTAGTCATCTATTTTTTTGATATATTCGAAAACTTTGGTACTTCAAATTTTTCTAAAACGAAAAGAATAATCACTATTGATTTCGTTGACAGTTTTTTTTTTTAAATTGTTATTATAAGTTAAAGCTGAAGACATGTTTGAGATAGAATGGTTTTTCTACACTTGTCTGTTAACAAACTTAGGTATCTTTTAGTTGCTTTTGATAATTATTCGAACTTTATCCCTTATCGCCAACGTTAGTTAGATAGTTTGCGCAGTGAATTGAAACAATAAATTATGGAAATATCATGATACTGGAATATTTTTTTCTTTAATTTTATCAATTGTTTTTGGCCACTAAAAAAATAAAAAATTCGAAGAAATTGCCATGATCAATCATCTGAAAATTGCGAATAAATTCCAATAAAAATTTCACATAAATTATCAGCGAAATCCTTACCAAATTAATTATATACATTGAGTTGAATTTATTTGATTAACAACGACTATTAATTTTTATAAAAAAATCTTGAAATACACAAGCACGATTAATTTTTGATTATAAATGAAAGTAAAAAAAAAAATATTAAATTTTCTTTTCCAAAGAAAAAATTTCAAAATAAAAAAAATTTTTTTTTTGAATGTCAATGATTTAAAAAAAAATAATTTAAATTAAATAAACGTAAGAATTCAATCAAATATATCTCTTAGCTAATTTCTACTCTTGAAAAATTGGAATCTTTCATTTTGTTCTAAAATATTCTACAAATTTACACAAAAAAAAAAAAAATGATTTATATATCGGTAAATTTCTTAATTGATAGAATTCTCGGCGAAATAAATGAAAAGATTAGTTATCAATAGAATCATTTCCATTAAATGATGCCTGACTCGAGAATTCAGATAAATTACTACCATCATGGTCTTGAAGATCATTCAAATCAGTTTCGTTATCACTTTTTGAGTTTGTAGAGTTAGTGTTCGGCAATTTGTTATAACAATTATCATTTATGTATCCATATGCAGGTTCGTTTTTAAATTGGATCCCTGGTGGATTTCGAACAATATGCATTGAATTATTATTTGAAGTTTGTTGATCATTTGGATTAGTTGATTGATTATTAGGATGCTCCTGATTATAAGTATTACACTCGTAACCATAATTTGATTCGAAATTGTCTTGCTGGTGACTCGCCTGCTGTTGTTGTATTTGATGATGATGTGATTGCTGTGAATGCTGTTGTATACTACTGAGATAAGCGTTAGATGAGATAAGTGACGACGAATTCTGAAGATTATTTGAATATCCAGAATTGCTTGATTGAGAAGGTAAATTAGAAGATCCGATAGATGAATTTAATGAATTAAGCGTTAGACCACTAAGACTATTATTTGCAGATGAATTCGATTGTTGTTTTAAATATTTGCTTCGAGCATTTTTCCTCTTATTTTAAAAGAAAAATAAGTTTTGAATGAAATTATTTTGATAATTAAGAATATGTATCTTATGAATATTTCACTTACCTTATTATTAAACCAATTTGATACTATTGCAACAGTCACCTTATCTGCTTCCTTTAACGGTTTACCGCTAGCCTTCTCGGCACTTAAATTACAATCTTCCACGATTTGCTCCTTTGTGTGAATTTCTGGATAAGGGTTTTGATCAAACGCAGATTCTAATATCTTTAAGTGCTGTTTTCTAAATATGAATCTATCACGTCTAGTAATAGGAAATAAAACATCGCTATTTGCATTGAAATGATTTGAACTATCTAGATTAAAATCATGACTAAATTTACTATTTGCACTCCCATTTAAATTCATTTGCTGCCTGTCAGTCACCAATTTAGCTGGATTTTTAGAATACGTTAGATACCATTGATAAATTATGTTTTTTCGTTTTTCTTGTTTGCCAAAAAAAAATTTCTGAATTAATATAATCTTTATTCAATAATTTGATGAACATTTTTCAGAAACATACCACTCATTTTTTCTCCGTGAAAAAAAGTAGATATGTAGCCTTGTGANNAAAAAATTTTCCAATAGTAAATGTTGAAGTAACATTATTTTTTGTTTGCCAAAATAAAATTTTTATCAATACATGTTTTTCTGTACAAAGTAATTAAAAAATGAAATGAATATTTCAAAAAGATTTTGATAGTTCATTATTTTAAAAATAATTCATAAATAAATAATTTCTAAATTAAGATTTGTGAATTATAATTAAAAAATTCGAGTGTAAATAATTGTTATGTAAAAACATTTTTTTAATATTAATGTTTGTATTATATATTATATTATAAATTTTAATATTCTTGATTTAATAAAAACTGCTATCAATGATGCTAAATTATAATATATATCTTGGTTGACTTTTTAAGAAATTCAAAATACTTCTAAATAATTCGAGATTTTTTTACATTTTCTTAAAAAAAAATCTTATAAAAGCTAAAACCTAATGCTTGAATGAATCTCATATTTTAAAAATCGAATGACTCTTATATCACCAAAATAATAGGTAATTAATTTTTTTACATCATTCGAAAAAAGTATTCAAATTTAATCAGTTTTATTCAGCATGATGTCTTTAAATAATTAAAAAATCATTTGAAGAATGTTCGTGAAATTGCTAAGAAAAAAACTTAAAATAGATTGGAATAATTTTCGAAAAATTCAAATAGAAAAACTTGAGACCTTTTAAAATATCACATATAACTATATAAATCTTTAATTACTTTACTATGACAAAAATCGCACCATGTCTAGTCGTAGTGTAATTTGATTTTTTATCTTTTTGTTTTGAATCCCAAAAAAGAATTATGTGAAAATTTACAAACCAAATATTGATTTATTATAATTGTTGGGAATTCGCCTGGTTTCAAATGGATTGTTATTTTATATTTCGAAATGGACTTGAAAAAAATGATCACCAGAAGCCGCTAAAATACGCAAGGAAAACTGTGAAAATAGTAAAATTATATTCGCTCAACAAATGTGCAGCTTCATTAACAGATGTGAATCGCGAAAAAAAGAGGAGCTCTTTGGTCAGGGAATTAAAAACATTGTGAAAATTACTTTCTCTCTCTCTCGCTCTCTCTTTCTCCATCCCTCTTTCTATCCCTTTTTCTATCCCTGTCTTTTTCCCTCTCTTATTCGCTTCTTTTATATTTGATTTGTTCAATAGAATTGGTTTAATTAAGCAGCTCAATCAGCACTCCACATGTTCATCGACATTTTTAAATCTTGAATCTATCTTCTTTGCTGTTCATGCATCTTTAGTCGATAAATTATATAGTAAAGTTGATTCGGAAAATGTTTAAAAAAGTCGACATTATGATTAATTCTTCATGAATAAGAAAAATCATTTAAACTGAAAATCAGTGTATTTAAGTTTAATTTATAATGTGTTTCATTTGATTTTAATTTAATTTATACATTTAATGTTGATAGATTCTATTGCTATCTATGTTACAAAGACCAACTATGTATCATAAATATTTTAAATTTTTTTTGTTACATTTAATTATGCTATTGATTGATAATCACAAATCTTTTTTCTACTTTTATGGTTATTAAATTAAATACTGAAAATTCTTTATACCTTATTGAAAAACTATTGAATTTTTTTTTAAATTGTTGTCATCTATTCAAGATCGTCATTATGACATAATCACATCTCATCTTATTAGGAATTTCTTTTGTAACATGTCATTTTTTGTTTCATTTAATAAGAATATATTAAACTTAAATTTATGTCCAAATATTGACGAATTTTTCGACATACTTTTACTTGAAAAAAAAAAAAGAAAGATGTAGATTTTGAGGCGATAAATTATTCTACGAAATCCTATTTAAATTGTCCTGGTTTCAAAATACAACATATTAAACATATTAAAACAACCATCTCAAATTCAGTGTAAAACGAGTTATAAAATATTAGTAACACTTTTTCGCAGAGATAGGAAAAGAGAGCGCATAGAGTTAGCGATCAAAGATATTAGAAAATAGTGATGATTCGAAAAGTGAAAGTAAAGCAAGGTTTATGTGTTTAAGCTTTTTTAAGTTTACGTTTTTTTTTTTTTTCATTAATTCTTTCAACACTTAGTTGAAGAAATATTTTTTTTTTTTCTCTGCTTGTCTGTGTTCCGATATAGTCTGTTCAAATTTAAGGATAATATTTTGAAATAATAAATGTGTCATTTTCACTTTGAATTCAAATTACAAGATTTCTCTGTGTTTGTTTCAAACTATCTGTCTTTATATGTGATTCATAATTAGATTTTGAATTCTTTAATTATTCAACTAAATTCTATTGAAATAATCTGCCTGAAAAACTTCATTGAAGCACAATATTTTTTTGGTGAGAGTGTATTAAGTGTGTGTTCAAACGAGAGGAATAATTTTCATAAACCTATCTTAACGCATGATTTTTTACACTGATGTACTTTGACTCATTCAAATCATTCTCATTAATATGTAGTTTCGCTAAAAAATTAAACAATTAACGAATATGATCACTTATAAACAAATACTGTAAGCCAAGTGTTGATAAAAAAAAAACGAAACCATTAGAAACAAGATATCATAATAAGAGAATCATAGTACAAAAGTGACTCATTCGATTGAATAATAAAAAAAAATCTACTTTAATTGCTTTATTGAATAAAATTTAAAAAAAAAAAATAAAAAAATAAAAAAATAGAGAAAGCTAGAAAAAAAAAAGATGGGATTGATTATTGAACAAAAAGTGAAACATTGGATGGCTTATTGATAGATTCACGTTTCAATCTTTGCATCTATTTAATCTAATAAGATGAAAGTCTATATATTATATGAAATTTGATTTTTTGTTAATTAGAAATTCAAATATGATCAAAAATGATTATTCGATATGATTACCGTTTTACGTTGAGGCTCTTTCATTAACTATTTTGAGAAAATTAGTTTGTAATCGAATTTAATAAAACACTTAAAAAAGAGCGATAATTTATCTTTCATAAAGATAATATTTGCGCTATTCCAGGTTTGTCGATATTTTGTATCGAGTAGAAATCGCCAGAATCATTATTCTCATCACTTTTATTAAAAATGAACAATACAAATAGTAATAGTAATTTGAGCTGTACGCTCAACAATAATTCAAATATACCTTCACCTGCCACTATTCCTAACGTGCAATCACAATCGCCAAACAGCACTCAATTATCGCAACAATCAAAGATAACAGATTCACATCAATCAATCGATGAGTTGAGACAACAACGATCTAATCAACAAATTCATCAACGTCAACAAATACCACATCAATCTGTATTCACAATTGAACAAATTGAACTTATCAGAAGACTTAGAAAAACGAACCTCACTATTAATCAATTCATAGAAGCGTACTCAGAAATGGAAAGACTTGAAGAAGAAATAATAGATAATAAAAAAGATCTCTCATTTGATACGACTAGCTCGATAACATACGCTTTAAATAATTCGAACTTATCTTCACCTCATCCAATCACACATCAACAGATTTTACCTACACATTATCAAAATTCACATAATCAATTAGGAAATCTAACAAATCATTACAATAGTTTAGTATCCAATCCTCAAAGTCAACAATTGAATAATATTTCATTTCAATCATCTGATGATAATACTGAACTAATCAATTTCAAAAAAAAAGGTGAGCAGCAAATGCTTGTCGAAATACGTTCGTTTGTTAGTAAATACAATGTTAGACAATCAATGATATCAGATGCCACAGGTGAGTTATAAACTGATATTTTTTTTTTGTTTATCAAAAAATAAATTATTTTTTATTTATTTAAGGTATTTCACAAGGCTACATATCTACTTTTTTTCACGGAGAAAAAATGAGTGGTATGTTTCTGAAAAATGTTCATCAAATTATTGAATAAAGATTATATTAATTCAGAAATTTTTTTTTGGCAAACAAGAAAAACGAAAAAACATAATTTATCAATGGTATCTAACGTATTCTAAAAATCCAGCTAAATTGGTGACTGACAGGCAGCAAATGAATT
>BLXL01009981.1:0-47166 GCA_023170135.1 Acarapis woodi | reverse complement strand
TTAGTTATCAAAGAATTTTCATGTTTTTGCAAATCTATATTAACTAATTTATATTTAATACTGTATGTATTTTATTCAATCATAAAATTTGTTAATCATGGGCTTAATATTTAGCTTTTGAAATAAATTTTGAACAAAAAAAATCGACTAGTTTCTGTAAAGCACTCTCTTATAAATCAATAAACATTTGTCAAATACAACTTTGACATACTTATTGTCTAAAAAATCTTTTTTTAATACATTTTGTGCATTTTCTTTTCTTTTTAAATTGAAGTTGAATCAACATAGTAAAATTTCTAAATTTGTAAACTTTTTAATCATCATGTTATCAATAGCTAGTGCATATGTACTATTTATGTGTTCGTAGAAAAAAAAACCTTTATTGCCAAATGTAATTAAAATCTCGAATTCTCACACATTGAGAAACTAAGGCAGGAAATTATGTAGGTGGTTTTCAACTAATTACTTTGAATTTAAAAATCCAATTTTTTTGAAAAAAATTATAAAAGGAAAATACATTCAAAATTTAGTATTCAACACTTCTCTATATTTTCGATATTTAAATTGAACCTAAAAGTGTTGAAGTAATTGATCATTTAAACATGGCATGCATATTTGCTAGATAGCGACTAAATAAATTCAAAAGCATAATTAATTTTTGTCAATCCCTTGATCTTTTAATGCGATTTTTTAAGCATTCTGTACCATCCATTTCTTGTTTATTTAGTGTATATGCATGATTCAAATTAATTTAATTAACAAAAATTACTAATTTTGTTTATCGGCTAACAAATAAGTCAAATTAATTTTTGAAATAAAATTTAAATTTTTTCAAACATTAATAAAGAATTAGTTAAAATAATATAAAGTTTTCAAGAAAAATTTAAAAAAATATTTAACCAACACATTTTATAATTTCTCTTTTAATTTTTAAAAAAAACACTTTTAGATTACTTTATTACGATATACATTATCTAAACATTCTCTATTGAAAAATTTGAATTAATAAATTCTAGAATCCATTAAAAAAAAATTTTCATTTCTAATTAGCAATTGACTAAATTTTTAAAAATTATCAAGAAATTTAAAGTTGACAGATATTATTGTGCATTAAAAACGGAGAAAATTCTAATGAGATTACTTAATAGTTTTAGAAAGATCGCGTATGTTGTTTTAAATCATGCTTCAACCCCTTTGAATTGAGTTTGCTTCAAAAAAATTAATTGATTCACTAATAAATTATCACAAATTTTAATAAAAATATTAATGCAGCATAACTGAAAATAATTTAAATGATATAGTTTATTTTAATTTGATTTTATAATATATATAAATAAATCTCATAATCATTGAAAAAATTATGCATTAATTTCGAATTTCAAAAGTGTTTGTGGATCTTTTTGTCTTGTGAATTCGTGACAATAATTTTTTTTTCTTCTGTGATTTAGAGAAAAAAAAATGAAATTGGAAAGAAAAAAAGTATTGGTGAATATAGTGAACTTCCCAAAATTTTGATTTTTCTAATTTCATCTTTAAAACTGATCAATTGATTAAACAAGAATCAAATTTTAGTTTTCATTCTAAAGTATTGAAATTTTCTCGAAATTAATTGTGATTAATTTAAATTGCTTTCGATATATCGCTTCGAAATTTCTAAAAGACACGATAATAAATTTATTCACTTGAGAAAATTTTTTCTTGAAATTTAATATTTTTGAATAATTTTTAAATTTTTTATTGACGAATCAAATTTATTTAAAAAAAATCTTTAAATTAAATGAATCGGTTCATTTTTAAAATTTTAGACTTTGTATTTTTGAAAAAAATTTTCTTTCGAGATTTCCTTAATTATTTTAAACGAAAAAACTGGGTCGTTAGAAGTAAATTTAGCCTTGAAAATTAATAAAATTCGTTTTCCACGAAAATTTTTAAATTTGATGATTTCGAAAGGTGAAATTTGTATAGATTCTTGATAATTACATATATTATGATAATTATTGAATACTTTAAATAATAAAGTTTATTTGAAGGTACTTTATTCCTTTCAAGTTTAAAATTATAAAAAGAACTTTTGATTTTTTTGTATTTTTATTTAACAAGGAATGGGATTGACCCATAAAACTTAAAAAAAATTGAAATACTGATGAACAAATCAGCATATCGTCAGTAAAATTTTTTTCATGAATTATCTCTTCGGTCAGAATAAAATTGAATTATTACGTTTGCTATTGCTAAAAATAATTAGCTATAGTTTTTACGATAAATAACTTAGATGAGTGATAAGGTTAACTAGAAACTAAATTAAAATTGAATCTATTCAACTAAAGCTTAAAAAATGACTAATTTTGCACTACAAAACTAACTGTTCAAGTAATAACTTTTGAATCAAAAATTTTTTCTTAATAATGGTCTTATTTTGTGATTTCAAATGATGTAAAATCTTGAATTTATGCACTTATTGTTTCTCCAAAATTATTAGTTGAAATTTTTATGAATATGAACTTATGAAAATAATCGAAAGTCTGATGTATAGACAAACAAATGACATTAAAAAAAATGTAAAATGTCTCAAATCACTTTCCTTAAATGAAATTTAAACTTTTCACTACTAGGTTTCATTTATACATTTGAATAAAATATATTTCCAAATCACTTCTAAGTATATCAGAAAAAAATTTTTTGTGTTACACATGATAAGAATTTTCGAAATCGATTAAAATTATGTTTCCATGAACGAAAAATTCCTGAATAAAATAAAATGTAAAAGGAATTAAAAATATATCAATATCGATTACCTCAGATGAATCGAAAATTGATAATTCAAATAATCAAAAGATTTCGAAAATTTTTGCAGATATATAAATTAATTTTCTCTCAGAATATCAATAAAAAATAAGAACATAGCGCTTGAAGACTTGCAAATACTTATTCATAATTTGATATTTCAAGATATTCATGAATAACTTGATTAAAAAACAAAAATTTCTTTTTAATTTTGATACAAAATCAATTTAAGTAGTATATAATTTACGGTGTCATGTTTTAAGAAAATAAATATGTAGATTTAAAAATAATTTGAATTGAATTAAAAAAATTTAAAAAAAAATAATTTAATTTTAGAGATTTAATTCAAGCAAACATAAAATCTATTCAATTTCAGGTGGAAAAAGGAATTTTTTTTTAATCTTCTCTATCAATTTGAAATTAATTAATTAAAATTGATGCTATTGTGTTTGCAACTAAAAAAATTTATTTAATTGGATCACTAAACTTAATTCAATTTAATTAGAATGGTTAAAGAGGTAAAAATTCACAATTCAAAAAAAAAAATCATCAAATTTTAGTAAATTTTATGAAACATATTGAAAATGTGAGATGTCACTTTTAAGAATGTTGAGAAAAATTTGAAGAAATTTACCGATTTCAATTAAAGGTGCGAAATGAAAATTTTGCTTGGATGATACAAAAAAATTTAAATAGGAATTTTAGTGATTAAATACAAATTCGAAAAAAAGAATTTAATAATTAAATTCTCATAAAATTAACTAAACTCTAGCATCAAATTTTTTTTTTCTTCTTTATAGCAAGTAACAAATACAATATTTAGAAAAAGAAACCAAGTAAAAATTGAACTTTATGCATTTAATAAAGTTTCTAATTGAATATCTAATTAAAAAAGTAACGCATTTAAATCTTTACTGACAATAATATGAATTATTTTGTGAAAACTCTAAGGTCTAATTTCAAACCTTATATTTAAATAATTGAAGAATAATTTTCATTTAGATATGATAAATAAAATTTTTCTATTAGGTACTCAAATTCTTTTTTCTAAATTATGTATTATTTTCAAAGAATCTATTTAATGGTCAGTATGTGATTCAATGAAAAATTTTTTTAATAATTGCCGATTTTTGATGGTGACTATGTTTTCGCCAAAATTTTTGCTGATTAAAAGTGAGAAATGTGAAATACGAAAAATTTTTGTCTAACTAAGCGTTAAATTTTATACAAATTAATTAATAAGTTAGTGAAATGCAAATGTGTTCAAAAGCCACTCCAGAGCCATGCCTAATTCTCATTTAAGAAAAGATTAATGCTCATGACAGTTTAATCAATTTGCAGAGTTTTTTGTGTGAACAATTTAGACATTTGAGTGCTTATCTTCTGTAGCCATAAATCAAGATTGTCTCGTTTACTTTTTTTGCTTATATTCGAAGTTTGAGTAGTTAATACGAGCACATAAATTTTGATAAATAAGAATAGCTAATGAATTGCTTTATTTAGACTATTCAAATTAATTATAGTTAAATTTTGATACTTATGTTATATTATTTGATACTGTTTGTGTGTTTTCTGACTAAAAAGCATAAAAATTTTCTTAGTAAATTGTATAAATTTCTTTAACGATATTTTAGCTTGAACATAATATGATTAAATCAAGTGAAATTGTATCTCGAAAAAAAATATCAGAATATATATATTTACTCTCTTTTTTAGTGAGTGAGAGTAACCAGCATTAATTCAATAAAATTTAACTAATTAACTTCCTTTTTCACTCTGATTTTGTGATTTTGTGATTTCAATTCTTTTTTATTCAATTAATTATTTTACTAAAAATTAGATTTTGTGCTAACAAACGTTATTTTAATAAATTGTAATAATTTTTTTTTTTTTGCAAACTTAATATATACAATTATACACATTTTTTCAGTTTTATTGAATTTAATGCATCAAATAAATTTAAATTTTTGTATTAATTAACATTTAAAATTAGACGAATATAATATATCGAATAATTAGCCCTATTCATTAGACACTATCCGTCATAGTTTAAGATAAGGCTGAAAATTTCTCAATCAAAAAATAAAATTGGTATAAAGTTTATGTCGTTTTATAGCTCATTAACAAATCGAATAAAAAAGATTTAAATTCTTTCCATATATTCATTGCTGTATTTTTTTTTCTAATCAAATTTATTATTTTTTAATTCGTTTTATAAATCCTCTAGCTGCGCTTGCAGTATTAATCAATAAATTACACTTTAAAATAAACTATGTATAAACGTCAATGTATGCCTGTAAAGGAAGCTATAGAAAAAGCAATCTAGAAAAATTTTTTTCACTCTCATTATTTTACCTAAAATTTAAGACTGAAGATTTTCTGTCAAAAATTTTATTCATTTAAAATGAGTACAAAGTTCTTTTGATAAAATTTAAATTATATTGGTCCAATGAGTATAAAACAAAAATTAGTGAAAGTTGATTACTTTTTTGATAGCCCGAAGACCAAATAATTTTAAGGATAAATTTTTTTTTATTCGGCACTTGATTATGAAAAATTCGGGAAACTTATTATTAGTTTAATAGTTTTTTTTTCTTATCACGTTATTTTTAATACATTAGTTTTTTCATCTTTTTTTTTTTTTTTCATTATTTTGATATTATTTCTTACATTTATGAAATAAACCGCACAAATTTTACTTAGATTAACAAAATTTGAAGCGCCAAATCTTATTTGAATTGTTTTTTTTTAGTTAAAATTAGTTTATAATTTAGAAAGCTTTGCTTTTTATTTAAACATAAATCAATTAGACATCTAAACATCTTATGTTAGAAACCTGGTTAGAGTTCAAAAAGTTGGGCAAAAATTTTAAAAAAAAAGTTTTTACAAATTTTTAGATTTCTAGATTGATTTTTCAAAATTTTAGTCGAAATTTTGCAAAATTAATTTTTTTATTTTTTCTTTCATAATGTAATAATTTTATTGACGAAAATTTCAAGTATTTGAATTTTTACTTAATTGAAATTTCTTAATGGAAATTTTTTATTTATGAAACTAATAAATCCCAATTACCAAGTCAAACGAGCCATAGATCAGGGTTTTTTCGTTTTGGATTTTGTCTGAATTTTAAAATTAATTTTTGATTTTTTTTCTCATTTCACAAAAGCTCTCTTGTTCTAAATATATCTCCTTAACTTTAAATCATTGCCTACGATATAAATAATTTTAAATTCAAATTTTTTTCCTTAATATTTATTTGTTGATTCAATTCAAAAGAATTTTAAGTTTAAAAAAATTATAATAATGTTAATGGTAATCGTCATTCAAATTACATGAATATATCAAAAGAAATTAGTATGTCATATTTCAAATTTATATTTTTAATCTTTTAAAATTTGTAGGAAATGAAAAGTAAAAAGAAAATATCTATTAATGATCAAAAATTTTTTTGGCAGATTTTTTAATTATGGATTATATATTAAATAATCATATCTAAATAGAATTATAAATAAATTGTTTTATTAATTGCCGCCAGGTATCACTATGGAGATGATTCAAAATTTTTTTTTTTCTAAAATTTTTTGCTCTAATTTCAAAACCATGGAAAACTTTTAAAATTCTATATAATGATTTCAAACTTAAAATCAAGTTTATGATAGAAAAAATTTAATTTTAAATTTTTATCAAAAATTGGTAAAATAAAATTTTTAAAATTTTAGGTAATTCATAAATGAATAGGGATTCAGAAAGTGAATCGATTCAAATTAATAATAATAATAATTAATAATAATTTTGATGCAAAAATATTTAGATCTTTTTTTGTTTGTTTTAAACTAGGCATTTTTTCGCCTACGAATTCACAACAATCGAAATTTAATAGTAAAAACGAATTTTTTTCTATTTAATAGTTTTTGTTGAAAATTTTTTTGTTTTTGATTGATATTCATATTTCTTATAAATTGTATTTTCGAAGTTTATGTTTTAAATTATAAAAAATAAGATGCACAAATTTTTTTTTTAATTTTTGAAAATCATTAAGACACAATTTCAGAAAATTTTTTTTCTGCCCAACCTTATAATCGTTTTAGTTCGCATTCTATGGTTTGTAATTTTTAGTCTAAATTTGACTAAACAAGTACTCTAATAAATTTTTTCTAAATTTGTCTTTTTTTTTGTGAACAAAAAATTCGCTAATTTTACTTTCCAAGAAAAAAAAAAGCTTAAAATAGAGTAATAAAAGGTGCATGTGTGCATCTTAATTGCTTTATTTTTGCTTTGAAAAGCTAGTTCGCTCCTTCTCACTGGGAGCTCCTGGTTTGAAAATGATTTTGCTATCTATCTTTTTTTGCATAAAAATTTATTTTTTATTGGGCTAATGCGGGACAGTCCACCTATTTAGCAATAATTTTGTTTGAGATTCTTGTGTCTGCAGATTGTGTTCTTAACTTGAATGTATTTAGTTATAGATTACAAAAAAAAAATTTTGTCAACTGTATTTAGTTATATATTTCTGTTGCAAATTATGTTTACTAAATTAGATAAAAACCATTATCAGTAGTTATCTTCTCATTTCAAGTCATACTTTACTTTTGATCGATACCTTTTGCGTCTTTGCACCACAAATTTATGATTTTCAACGCTTGTTTTTAACCGAATTGCGCGACTTAGTCTGACGGTATTTTAGATAAGGTATAATAGAAATTCTAAATGGAGTATATTGAGAATTTTTCTTTGATTTGCAAATTTCAATAAAAAAACCTCTCTCTGTTTTTATCCGCAAAAATTTTCCATTTAGAACTTGCAACTCGCCTTGGATTTTTTTTTTTAATTTTAAATTTTTTTTCTATTATCAACTATATGAACATTGAATACACAGATATAGTTTTTTTTTTTGTATCACTTCTTTTCTGAATTCAGATTTTAAATTAGATTGCTTTTAATTTGTAAAACAAACTTTCTTTGCTTTTTTTAAAATATATTTGTACGATCATTTTTTGTTTTAAATTGTTCTAGAAGCAGTTTCAAAAGACTTTCCCTTAAAAATTTTGATGCCTTGTTAATTAAACGTTTATCTATACAATTAATAGTACTTATATATTTGAAACACACGAAAAAAAACTAGGTTGTTATAACAATAGCTAGAAATCTTATTCATTTATGAGATTCGGTTTAGTTGAAAAATAGAAATTGGATGTGTTTAAAATGTATCAAATTATTTGACATTCAAATAAACGTTAAAGTTTTCTGCCAATAATTTAAAAAAAAAACATAGACTAAACGATAAACGAATATTGAACTTGAAATTTTTTTGTTTTCAAATTTTTTTAATAATATATAATTTTTATTCTCAAATTATAGAGCTCTCTTAGAATCGATCTAAATCAACATATTATAGCCATGAAATTATTTTATTTGATGATCCTCTCTATCTCAGAAACTTATATTAATTAGATTCGAATTTTTTAAAAATATATAAACAATTAGTGTATATTAGCCTTATTTCCTTTGATCAATACTGTATTAATATTTTCAAAGAGTAAATCAATTTGCACTTTTATTTTTTGATAATATTTTCTTCACAATTATCTTTTTATATTTTTTTATTTATTTTCACAAAGTAATTTTTATGTGAACAATGTTGGTTTATCTTAAATTAAAAATCTTAAAAGATCTTGTTTTGAAATTAATTATGAGTGACGACCTTTCATCGCATTTAAGAAAATATTGATTTTTAATTTTTTTCAAGAAATTTGTTTTTCTCAAGAATTTATTGTCAATCATAAATAGGCAAGTTTTAATTGTATGCAGCGATATTGCTTATGAATCCGATATTTTTAAATTTGATAATAAACTGAAAAATGTGTTCATTGTTTTTTACAATATTATGGCTTATTTATATCTAAATATTTTAAAAATTTATTGTAAACGAACATTTAAATTAAAAATGTAATTTCTAAATCAAGGTTAGTTTTTAAATCAAATAATTTTTTTAATAAAAATCGAAAATTTTAAATTGATTTTTACACTCATATATCTTACGATTCAATTTTGTACTTAATCACAGTACGAAGTAATATGTCAAAAAATTTATAGTAAAAAATCAATTTAAATTATATTTATTAGCGTTACAAAAATTTGAAATCTACTATTTAACAATTCAATAACAATTAGTATATAAGATTTTTAAAAAAAATTCAAAAATTTTTAAAATAGAATTTTGATCACTATTGTCGAAATAATACCACTCATAACAATCCATGAAAACATGTAGAAAGGCAAATTTTTTAATTTTGTGAATCATAGTTTATTTTTGATCTCATATGTTGTTTATGTAATGTTTAGAGGGTAGATGGAAAATTTGATGGCTTAATATCAACTTATTGATTATCAAATATCGGTGGCTAAACTTTGATAAAAAATATTGAGAATTAATGACTTTTATAATTATTATTTACTTTTATAATTCATCGAATATTCAATATTGATTAAGCCACAAAACACATATCGAAAAGAGTAAATATAATAATTCTCAAATTTTTCACATTAACAATTTCGGTATTTAGAATGTTCATACAACTTTAAGAAAATCTGTAGGTAACTTTTTGTTTAGCTTGATAGTCTTTTTGTTTTTTGATATCATTTTTCATATATCGACTCATTTTTCTTTAAATCTAATAAATTTATACGATTCATTTGTAACGTCTATATAATTTGAGCTTTGCTTCTTTAAAAAAAATTTTAATTGAAAAAAAAATGCATCTATTCATATTTATTTGTCTTCACATTCGAAAAGGATATGAGACATTCCAAAAAAAAATTTATATCGAAAATGAAACTTAAATCTAATCTAAGATTAAGTAAAGTTTTATGAATTCTTGATACATTGTTGTTGAGTAAAGAATAGTGGCAAAAACTGATTAGACTAATAAGCTTGTTTCGTAGTGTATTTTAGAATGCTGCTAATGTCAAATCTACAAATAGAATGTAGCAACATGCTGTTTTTTTGGACAGCTTGTGATCATCTTAATTTTTTTTTTCATGAATTTATCGATGGAGAATTCGTAGGTTTTTAAATTTTTCGTTCAAAACTTTTTATTTTAACAGTATGACCTTTTTCACTTTCTTTTTCATTTTATTTTTTATGTAATCTTTATGCAATAGATAAAAACACAAAAACCCATAACATTATTACGTAGATTTCTTATGGATTTTCGATATGTAAAGTTCTGAATAGTTACGCATTATTGTTTTTTATAAAGCAATTAATTTGCTAAATATATATATATTTTTCTTTTTCTTTTTTTTTTATAATATTTTATGACAGACCCCTCACGTAATTTGAAGTGTTTGAAATCGAAAAATTTGTAAATCCATATCAATACCCATTTGACAACTTGTCCAATTGTTCTTATTAAACAAGAATAAATTCTTTTTCTTTTTTACAAGTTTAAAAACTTAAATAAAAATTATAAAGAGAATCTTGTTATTTAGAAAATAAAATATCAAATTTATACTTTTAGACTAAACGCCTTCTAAAATAATGAAAGTGTAAAAAGAAAAACTGGATTTTCCTAATGCTTTAAAATTCCGAATCTGAAATGTGTTTTACGTGATCTACATGATATATTTAATGATTCAAATGAGCTTGTGAATCAGTAAAATATTTTAAACTAAACCGAAATTTCTAAATACGACTGATGCTTATTCATCTTAGATTCTTTCACCTATTCAATGAAATCTAATGAATCATAATTTGATTTAACAATACAAAATTTCTTCAATCTTCTATTATTCATTTTCAACGCATAATTCCAAATTATTTCAAAAAGAAATCTATTTTAAAATTTGTACAAAATATGTACAAAGAAAATCAAAAATGTTTAAAAGGCATTAGAAAACATTTGATAGCAAATGCTTTTTTTTCAAAAGATGTTTTAATTTATTGACAATTGTGTATTTTATTTGTTGTAATTAATCTATTTATTCTTTTTGCATGATCTACCATTTCAGAACCTGCGAAAATGAAGGGTTTTTTTTTCTAAAAATTTTACAATTGCTTTGAATAAAAAATTTATACTAATATTGATTTTCAAACTACTATTAGAATGCAAAATTTTTCCTATGCTGGTCATTTTCAAATTATATTTAGCAAAACTGAAAACTTAAGCACAAAATCTTAGATTTTTTTCGTTATTTTATTTATTTAAATGCATTTGATATTATTTCAATTTTAAATTAAAAATTTTTAAATTTTAACAAGAATTACATTCACGAACTGTTCATTATAAATTCTCTTTATATACTTCTATATATTATTTCTCACTTTTAGAGAAAATTCAACCCCTTTTTTTTCGAATGATTAAATCAATATTGATTTTTTGATACAAGGTTATTCGGCAAATTTAAATGTTTTTTCTTCAATTCAAGCTATGTAAGAGTTTAGAATGAAATTTTCATCGATTTAAAGAAAATTATCAATAAAAAAATTTGCAAGCGCCTGAATGTTCACCTATTTCGTACTGAGTTCACTAAATTATATCTAAAGTTCTTTTTGAGCATATTCAGACAAATAATTTTTGAAATCATTTTGTTCATGCAATGAACGTCTTTTAAACCATTTGTCTCAAAAAGAGAAGTCATTTATTGTTTACACGGTAGCGTAATTATAATTATTTTCTGATGATTTAAAATAACAATTTTTTATTAATTATAATAAATTTATTGACGAATATTACATGAAAATTCTGCAAATGCAAGTTTTATTCAATGAATAAATTTTTTGTATTAATTAATTATTTTTTGATTAATTGCGTTAAAATTATTTTATAATTATTGGCGATCCAATGTTTAGAATTATAAAAATGTTTGAATTTTCCAACCAGCAAGTCATAAAGAAAATATATTTTATTTTTATGACAATGTTATGATGTATAAATGAGTACAAAAGACGAATTTCTAATGAATACAGTCTAAATTTAATTTTAAAGAATTCAAGTTATTTATTTAGTTGATTAATTTTTTTTTCTTCATTATTCGCGAAATTAGGCAACTATTGGTCTAATAAGTTTTTTAAGTACGAAAAGACTGAACAGTTTACTAGATTTTTTTCTTCCCCAACATAATGTGCTGAGCAATGAGTTTAATAGGCCAATAGAATATATAATCAGAAAACTCTTGTTTTTTTGTTGTTTTTTTCCTTATATTTCAAAATGAAAAATCAAGAAATTGATTGATTTGAGTGATTCCGTTTTTTTTCTTCTTTGCTAGACTGGAACAGTGTTCATATTTTGAGTGTTATTAAGAACCAAAATTTTTTTTATTTTATTTAAGAAATATTCAAGATTCTTTGAATTTGAATTTTAAGATATATAAAAAAATTTCTTTAAATTATTTTATTCTAGAGTAGAATTTAAAAATATGTAAAAATTTAAATAAGGCTTAGAAAATTAAAGAGTAATAACATTCATATATATATCATTACGAATTATTAAGAATTTCATGAAAACACTAAAAAATCTTAGATATTTTTTAGAAATTTAGTATATTCAAAAATAGATTCGAAAATATATAAATGTTATTTAAAAAATAGAAAGTTTATTTGATAATTTATATGTTAAAAGATCAAATATTCACAGAATATAGAAAATGAAACTTAAAAATATTTTAGACGTTTAGATTTAACATAGATAATATGCGAAACTTGGATTTGTATATTTACGGTATTAAACCCCTTTTTTGGCTCTAATCAGTAAGCTTCATCCATTTTTTTAGATTAAACCAAAAGCTTTTTTTTTGATATTTAAAATATTTACTATTCAAACTTATCGATGAAATATATTATTTATGTTTAACTAATACCTGCAATCAGACAGTCAAGTATAAAATCTTGAATTTTTTTCGAAGTATTCTACATTGCCATTTTTTAAAAAATTGATAATTAGAGTTTCTTAAATTGATAATTTTACCCTTCTTTGAGCTCACTTTGATAAATTAGTCATATTGTTTTTTGATTTGGCATTGTTTTAACCTACAATTTATGATCTTCGTGTTCTACATCCAACAAACTATTACTCATGATGAATGCCTGGTATTATTGAACATGTATTAAAAAATTAGGACTTTTTCACTTAGTGTATTTAAAATAATTGGTTGGGCAAATTCTCAATTTTTCAAAATAACACAAATAACTTGGACCAGTTAACAAATCGTCTTCATTTTATTCGCACAACAAAACAGACAATTTTGAATTTAATATCGTGCAATTACTAATTTTGAGCCTTAATTTTAACACTTTCTCTCAATAAATTAAATGGGCTATATTTTTCATGCTCTATTTTTGAACTTACTTTACCTATTCTTATACTTATTTTCTTCTTTTTCATTGCCATTTTCTTAATAATTTTTTTTCAAACAATAAATTTTGAATTAATCGATTTTGCATAGTGAAGGCATCTCTTTATTGTTTCATTTTTTTTCCCTCTGGTTATTATTAAAAATTCAACTCAAAATTTCTTGAAATTATCAAAATTTACATCAAAATTAAAATAAAAACCCAAATTTTTTTTGAGTTACAAATTTTTTAACTTAGAACTTTAAAAAAAACTTAAGTCTGATCTTTCAAAGTAAAAGACAATTCAAAATTAATCAGAGGATAAATTATAGTTGATGGAAATTTTTTTTCTGAATTACACTATTGTGATTTCAATTGTGTATAATTTCAATTAAATTTAATCTTTTATTAAATCAAAATGTTTTTTTTTCACATATATCAAAGTTATTTCATCCTTTTCTTTTTTATGTGTGATACCAAAAATTTTCACTCATTTACTAAAAAGTACTTGCAAATCGTTGAAAGAAATTTCAATAGCATCAAAAAATTCACTCAGTTTAAGCCAAATATTTAAGGTGAAATGATGTAACTAGATAAATTATTTTAAAATGATTTCTGGAATTTTTAGAAATGTAAATTTTCTATAACCTTGATTTCGAACAATATATCAACAAAAAAAAATTTATGTTTGATATTGTTTATTGCTTTATAAAATTTATTAACTAATCATTCAATCAGTAATCTAAAAATCTCATAAAAAAAAATTTAATAAAAAAATTTATTTAAAGATACAAAAAATTAAGAAAAAAATACGGTCTTATTAAAATATATTTAACGTTTTTTGCAAGAATTTTTTTAAAAGGTAACAAAATTTTTTAGAAAAATATCAACTAATTTTTAATCTAAGAATTTGATCTAGCAAGTAATTTTGAAATACAAATTTCAAATTGTAAGAAATCAATAGTTTAAATATTTATTGTCGCATTTAGTTTGAAGAAGTTTTTTTTGAATAAAATGTAATTGATCAAAAGATTTGAAAAATTCAGTGCTGATATTATTCATCTATTGTCATCAGCGATAAACGTCACAAAAGATTTGAGTTTGATTTCGAATTCGATTTGTATGCTATTATTTTAAAAGAAATATACAAGTCATGCCTGTTGCGTTTCAAATTTTGATACCTGTATCTAGCCATCGTAAATTTTATCTATCAAAATTAAAGATTTCAACTTGAGTTTCATTAACGTTGAATTTTTTTTTAAGATTTATGATATTTTTTAGGCACACTAATTCAAAGTGAATAAATTTTATAGTCTCTTTAATTTTAGCATATTTCGGTTGAACCTCAAAGAATTACATGATTAGTGATTGCAATAATTCCATTGTGGATTGGAAATTTTTTTTTAAAATTTTCTTACTAATTCTAATATACAATTGGTAACCAAAATTGAAAAAAAAACAATTTATCTATTTAACCTATTATTTCAAATCGAACAAGCACACTGATAATTTTTTCAAAGCGATTTTGATATTTTTCATCTTTTATTCTGTGATTTTGAAGTTAATTGAATAGTCTTTCAAAAGAATCTGTAATGTTCTTTAATTTATAAGAGACTAAACAAGAAATAAAAATTAAATTAGCCACACACCGAGCTGCTTCTTCTATTACGCATTAAAAAGAAAGTGAATGTTTTGTTATAAAGTATCAGTGTTAATATAACAAATAATGTTAACTAAATGTAATTTTTTTTTATGTATATAATGTAAATAATGTAAGTAAAATTTATTTGTTCAATATATATAACATTAAATTAAAACATAAATACATAGCGCAGAGAAAATTTTTCATTCAGGTGAATAAATTATATTTAAATTTTATCTGCTTAGAAACCGAAATTTTGATATAATTTTCCCACTAAAAAATCTTTTTTCAAATTATATTTTTTATTATTTTATCATTTATATTTCAATCAATTTTTACATAAATTCAAAATTATTTTTTTATCATCTATTTATCTTCATTATTCAATCTATATGGAGAACAAATTTTCTTATTTTCGCAAAGAAAAAAATGTCAGCATGTGTGATTTGTATTTCAATATTTCAGATACAATTTTGAAATATTAATTGTGTAAATTAGTAATTTCATATCACTTGAAAGAGAAAGAGAAGAAAAATTTTGCATGTGATAATACTGATGATCTTTTTTTAATTTCTTTATAGAGATTTTCAAATCATCATCGCTTGTAGGTTATTATGATCTCAAAATTTTTTTTTTTAAATTTAAATTTAGAGTTCACGTCTACTAGAAGTTATTTTGAAATTTATTTGAATTTAGACACGCCCTAATTTTTTCATCATCCAATTCGTTTTTTTTTTTTCAGTAATTCATAACCTTTAGATATAATCTTACTATGAAGCTTAGATATTTGTAAATCCTCAGGGCACTTTTTTCTAATATATATAAATTGTAAAAATATTATTTTCAAGCTTTTGGCTATAAATAAAATTATTAAAACAAATTGTCTAAAATATAATTTAACGTTAAAAATATATAATATCAATATTAATTTTTCAATATAAAATTTTCAGGCTAAATTTAAATTATTAATTAAATGAATCTAATCTGAGTTATAAAACTTAGTGAAAGTTTTATCTATTTTAAATTTTTCAAATTTTTAAAGGCATTTTAAAAAAAGATGTTCCGATTAAAAATTTATTAATGATAAATGATTGGAAAAGATCTAACGAAAAAAATCTAATCTAAAACAAGAAAATATTACTAATCAAATATTTTGTAAATAAACTCAAATTGAAGAAATTTTAGTTAAAATTTTCTGTAGACCAAACCTTGAGCACGATGAAAGTTTTCTGGCGATAAGATTCTAAAATATATCTTCAATTGCAATTCAAGTTGAAAGGTAATCTACATGATCAATGATTGTTGATATTAGAATTCATCTTTTTATTTGTGATTATGATATCCATTAATAATAATTCATTTTTACGTTGGCTTTAAAATTACACTTCTCAATTTAAGCTACTAGTTTTGAATGATGAGAGGTCATAAGTCGAAATTTCAATTATACAATAGTGATGGAAAATGAGTCATAGGTATTATTATATTCGTGATTCGTGTGTTTATGCATACTTTTCTTTTATTGAGAAGATTTAAAGTTTGTGTCTTGAATTTGAAGCATCATCATAAGCTGTTTGTAAGATTTTTGATTATTACCTCATATGATTTTTTTTTTCAATTGCAAAATCTAATTCAAAACAAGATGATCGATAATTAAAATTTTAATATATACATATATATTGCTGCATATTTTTATCGTAATCTCTGTATGTTTTGATACATTTAGATATTTTGCTATTTTTCAAGAAAATAGAATCAAGAAGAAAAAAACTGAATCTTATTTCAAACTTGATATTTTATTAGATATATTATTAGATATTTAACTATCAAAATTTGGCTATCAAAAACAGTTTTATAATAAACAGTATTTTTCTGAATCTCTTCGCTTATTCGGTAGGTTAATTTACAATGCCAATATAAATTGAGAATATTAGAAACTCGATAGTTGCTAACAAAATTACCTAACAATTAAATTAGCTTTATAAAAGAAATATTGTATTGAGATCAAATAAAATTCAATGTTCTTTTGAAATTTTTTCTTTGAGACCCTGGATTTTTCTTCAAAATTTTTTTGCCTTTCGGTAAGACAGCTTCAAATGTTAACATGAAAAAAAATATTTATATATATATATATAAATATATAATCAAAAGAAATAATGTTTTGACTGTGTGTCATTGATACTAGGCGATTTATCGAGAATCAAAATGCGTAGATGATTAAACTAAAATACATAATTAATTTAAGATAATTACATTTTTTAGCACTAATTTTTTTAAAACTTGAAATTATTTCTCACAATTCAGCAATCGATTTGTTAATTTGGCTCCAAAATTTTTTAGGAATTTTTCATATATTCCACTATGAAAATATACATAAATAAAAAATTGAAACTTTTATTTTAGCGAGCCAAATTTAATAAACGTGTTGATTTTATTACTAAAATGATTTAAATTGCCTTAAGTAGTCGTTTTTTTACAATTTTTAAATCTAGTGAATTGTTTTTTCTTTTCAATGAAATTTTAATGTCTATTTTTTATATTTAAAAAAAAAGAACATCATTTGGCACATGATTACTAAAATAAACCAAACATTGTTGATAATTATTTTATAATATATAAAATGACAATTTCATTCGAAAACTGCTTAAATTAGACAAGCATTGAATTAAATTTTGAAATTTTTCAATAAGATCATTAAAATACTAATTTTTTTTCTGTTATGAAGCATTATACGAGAAATTCTTCATAAAAATTCTCAATCTTACTTCTTTCAGTGGCAAATTTAATGAAAAATTCACAAGGAATCGTGATCAAATTTAGCAATAACCAAAATTTTTTAAAAACTAAAACCAGAAATTCTGTGTGTAAGTAAGCAATTTGATTACTTTTTTAGAGTAAATTTAAACAAGAAAAAAAAATTTTTGCGATTTGAAAATAACATGATTTAGATTTCTTCTCATGTACTTAGAAAATTTTAGTTTTGATGCACTGTTTTTAACATGCTCTAAATATTTATCTTCTCGTTTAAATTTGTCCGACCGACCTTCATTTCTTGAATTTTCTTATCATTGATTGTTAATCAATTAAGTAGTCCAAAGAAAGCGTGTTCAATCTTATGAGATTAAAAAAATCAAATTCATAATCATTTTTTAGGAACTGAAATTATTTTTTTTCTCCATATTCTTGAGGCACCATAAAATCAGTCTGATGAAATCAATGAAAGGTATTTCAAATATTTTTTTGAAAATTTGAAGTCAAAATATGTATTTGAAATAAATCTTAGGCATAGGAATGGTTCAATATCTTAATTAGACCAATATTTTTTTTGAGCAAATGATTCCAAAATATTGATAAAAGCTTTTATTTGAAAGTTTATGTATAGGGTTAATAATTTACCTGAAATTTATCAACTTTATAATTTTAAGAAATAAATCTTTTCAAATTTTTTTACAAAATTTAATTTTTTTCATGAACCATTGCCGCCTTTTTTTTTAATTTGATAATCAAAAAACAGAAAAAAATTCTTTTTCCAAATATCCTTAAAGCTATTGGTTCATTTACATTCATATTTTAGAATATAATTTTTAAGATATGCGGAAATCTAATGAAACCAAAGGAAATTCATTAGAAATATTCGTAAAATTTGAAATTCACTAGGAAGAATAAAAAAAACAATCCAAATTTAATAAATAAAAAACATAAGAGAACTGATGTTGATCCTGATTTTAAAAAATTAAATTATTGTTAACAGAGTAGTAATTCATATACATAAATTTTAAAGCAAGGAATATTTTTGATTATTTAAAAAAAAAAATAAAAATTCTTAAAATTGAACGTTTTTGTATAATTCCTTATTATTACGAGAGAAAAGAAAAATAAAAAATTTTAAATTATAATTTAAAGAAATCGGGCGATTTAAAATTTTAGTAATAATAGAAAAAACATAAAAAAAAATAAATGAGTGAAAATTCTTGTTGATTCTATAAATTTATATTTATCAACTCTTTAATGTTCATTCTAAATATAAATTAATTTATTTGATAATTTGTTTTAAATTAGAAATCTTAATAACTTTATATATTTTTGTAATTTTTTTTAAATAAATAGATATTTTCCAGATAAATTTTTTTAAAAACATCATTAATAAATAAGTTTCGAAATTATTTCCGTACACGTTTTGAAAAAAAATCGTCCTAAATAGAAAAAAAAGATAAAAATGGGCCTTAAATATATTAATTTTTTTCCTGTGATTACAAACGAACTGGCAATCGATAAAAAGAAAAATAAAGTAAAAAATCGTATCTATTATTACGGAAATTTTCCGAATCACAATTTATTCAATCCAACAAATGATATTTAAAAATTTTAAATTTTATCACTTTTAAATTTTGTCTTCAATACTTGTGTCGTGAAATTAATAATAATATGTCAAATGTAAACTGTATCAAGATCGGTCATAAGTATACCAATGTATTATTTTTTCAATTGATGAATTATATTAAAAATAAATTAAAGTAAGTGATCACGAACATCGTAAAATGGAAAAATGAAATCACTGTTCACGTTCAACATATTAGGCAAGGTTCAAATAGACAATTAGATTTAGGAGAGTCCTTTATGAGAAAGCATATATTATTACTTTGTACTATTTTTTTTATTGAACCGTGTTTGCGTTTCACCCATAAGCTTAATTTTAGTTCATTTATATTTTTTAGTCTTTATCACAATTCCTTGAATACATTAAATTGTTTGTAATATTAATCGCATACTATAAAAATATTTTTTTAGATCTAATTCAATAAATATACCAGATTAGGAAAAAATCGTGCACTATAAACCTTAATTATTATTTGAAGTAAACAGTAAATAATTTTTTTTTTGTTTTGTTAAAAATCAATACAAAGTCATTGAAATAATTTTTTGATCAAAATGTGTGGGCTAAATTTCTTAAAAAATGGTATTGTACTATCATAAATGGACTAAACCTATCTTTTGAATTTCGCCTAAACCTTTTTCTAATTTTCTAGATTCAGAAAATATCTATGTGTAATTTATAGATTGAATATATTTGAAATGAAATCATAATATACAAAAATTTTTATCTCAAGCTGTTTTAAGCAAAAAAATATTTTTAATCGTTATAATTTGCTATTATTTTCTTATCTTTTGAATTCTAATTCATGTAATTTAATTCAAATAATCAAGATCAAATGATTTCGAAATGGCTTCTACTAATTAAACTATTATGTGGTGTCAAGATATGTTTGAATTAATAAATCGTATGTATGATTGCATATCTAAAAATATATTCAACTCTTTGATCTTTATAATTATTTGAACAATAAAATTAGCCTTGGATTTAATGTTAAATAGAATTTCTAAGTAAAATATTGAAAATACATGTAATTAGATAAATTACCCGTTTTTTGAATATTACGATATAAATTGCGGTCTGAAGCTAATAATTTTTTAGTGATTCCGTATACAAAGAAATTTTTTTTTAATACTTAAGATTAGAGATTATTAATATTTAAATAATTTCTATTATTTTTGTGACCCTAATACTTGTATCAACAGCACTGATGTGGTACTAAGACTGGAATTTAAAAAGATAGATTTTTCTTCTTAAAAACATATTTCAAATAAAATATAGTTTACATGTGAATAAATTGTATTTTTCTAAATTTTTCACTATGTTAAAGAATATCTTCCTTTTACTATTTATCGAAATCTGTGTAATTAGTCCAATTAGTGAAAATGGATAGGTTATTCAATTTTTTTGTATTTTTGTTTTTTTACCAATATATTATAAAAATGGATTCAAAATGTAATTTAGCTTCAATCGGTAAAATCAGAATAATTATTGGTGAATTGAAATAATACACAAAAATAGCCAAATCTTTTTAAAATTTATATAATCTATTCCTTACTTTTTCTACATTTCAAGGATAGACTTGAATTTATAAAATATAGTCTACATTCGAAATCTATGTGTTGACCTATCCCAGATCTCTAATTTTAGCACCTATTTTTTTTTTAATATTTCTGATTTTTACCAGACCCATTTTCTTTTTTAACTTAGAAAACAATCTTCAACTCGCATCAAAATGTATATATATATTTTTAATTCCTTTAACTCTAATACTAATAATTCGCCATTTTTTTTTTTTTTTGGTTTTCTTTTGATTAAATTCTTCTTATTTTACTAGCTCTCAGTATTTTCTAAAATTCGTATTAAGTTTTCACCAAGAAACAGATTCTTAAAATATTTGAAACCTAACCAAAAGAATTCATGGCTATAAATCCAAATTAAAATTTTTCAAAATATTTGTCAGTCAATAGCCATAACTTGATTTTGTATTCTTTGAAATTGTTTTTTTAACAAACATGAAATTTATTTGCATAAAAATCACCATTTTCAGTGTTTGTTCTTTTGGCATTTCACACTACTTTGAATTTGTCATTTTGTTCCATTCGTTAAACTACTTTGCATTCATTCTAGTTAAAAATGAAATCCACATCAGATATTCCTAATAAACTGAAACTGAACTTAAAATTTGAGTCGACTAATTTTAAAGTCAGGTGTTTTTCAAATTTGAATCTCTGATTTTAAAGTATTTTCTTTATTTCTATCATAAATCTAAAAATTTATTTTATTATTCAACAATTAGATTTATTGTCTACTTTAAATATCTCTGTTAGGCCTGATCAATTCACTATAACTTTGGCTATTTAGTTAATTTTGTCATTAATTTGAAAATTTGATTGATAACATTTTTAAATAGAATTCGAGGCAATTTCATTTTTTTTAACCTCTAAATTGTTTTTTTGTTTCATTTAAATTACTATTCGATGAGGAAAAAAGTGAACATTGATGTTATCATTGAATTTATCCAATTTGGCCAGACAACAAAAACAATCCTTATTTTCAATGAACTAATTCGATAAATGGATTTTATTTTACGTTTCTATCTTGAGTAAGATAGTTTTTTTCACAATTATTTTTTCAAATAATTTTAGTAAAAAATAGAATTTTTTATTGGCTATTTATTTTTAGGTAAAAATTCTTCAATATTTTAGAAATAAAATTCAAATTCAATTTATTTTGAACCAGCAAATTCAAGATTCTTAATTAATATCTTTCAAATTATGATGCAAATAATAATGTCTAATCATCAATCATCATTCATTTTAAAGAATTCTTCACAAAATTCAAATAAATTAATGTCTTTCATAAAGTCTAGTAAATCTAAATTAAAAATCGAATATATATGTAGAATATTAGTAAGAATGCCTTAAAAAAAAAGTTCCAAACAAAAAAATTAAGTCAAATATATGACTTTTGATTACTTGAAATTCATAAATTTTGTATGTGTAAGATTTAAAACAAATTACCTTAAAATTTATGTGTTCGAACTTGAGAATTCGTAAAATTATTGAAATTTTTGCATATCAAATTTATCACATAGTAAAATCATAATTATTTTTATTTCTTACACGTTATGTGAATTTTTCAATATCGTGATGATTCTCTGTCTTATTTAGCTTAAAAATTTTCAACTGATAATTTGATATTTGATTAACTTCTGTAGCGTTTTAAAAATTTCTGTAGTATTTCAATAATTTAGAAATTAAAAATTTATAATCCATTTTTAATTTATCACAAATAAAAAAATTTAATTTTATTTGAAAAAAGAACTGCGAAAAGTTCAATTTTCAAATAAAGTTTTCAAATGTTGAATTCTTATTCTGATTAATGCTTTGATTTTTTAAAATCAAAGCAGTTGTAAATATCACAAAAAAATTCTAATTTATTGAACCTGTTAATAATAATTTTTATTATTTCATGTGTCATACTGTCTGCTTTATTTCTCAAAAACCTTTTAATGACAAAGTTGCAATAATTTTTGTTTTTTTTAACTCGAAAAAAATTTTTTTTTAATAATTTTTTTTCTATATAAATTATCACTTATCTTATTAATCGATGACTAATCGACATTCCAAAAGAAAATTCAAGCTAACTAATAATTCTTAATTTCATTTTATTTCAGGTCATTCTAATTTTTGTTAAGTTTGAATGATGAAATAGATTAAAGTGTTTGTTTGCCTCTTGAACTTTGTGATATAAAGTCGATTACACAATAGTTTGACCAAAATAAAATAAGACATTTTGAAAGGTATATATTACATCAAAAATATTAGCATTATTTGATTTAAAAAAATCTCGATTCGGCAACAAGTAAATGCAACAATATAGCTTGAAGAAATTGAACAAAATCAAAAGAAAATATATTAAGACAGTAATTTCAAGCTTTTTACAACAAAATTAAGCAAAACCACTCAATATTCCAAAAGAAAAAACTTATATCGTCCTACAAAAGTTCGCGACCTGCCTTGCAACAAGCCTAAAAGCAATGATGATAAATAATTAATGTTCTTAAAATTTCAACAAGTTTCATTTCAAAAGTAAGTATCAAAATGAATTAATTAGTTTAAAAAAATTCATCTACTAAACCTTTCTTTCTTATAAATAACAAAGAGATGATTTTTTGTCAAAATATCATGTTCACATGCACACAAAATCCAAAAAAAATTTGATTTGTAAATGATAAAAGTGTTAAATTTTAACTTGTAGAACTTTCTGCACATTAACTTTTCGAATCAAAGTTTTTGAAAAAAGTGTCATTATTTTGAATATTAAAAAAATTTTTTATTTATTGATTAGCATGAATGTTAAAAAAAAATTTTTTGTTCTAAAACTTGTTTCCAGAAAATTTTTCTCTTTTTTCGTTATAATTCGATAAATTCATGACTTATCAATAAGTTTTAGACAATTTGTTATACATGCCGCATTTTTTTTGGCTGTGAGCTACACATTCTTATCATTTTTTCTTTTTTTGTTTGATAGAACGCATTTATACATTCGCTAATTATAATGTGATTCGAATATGTTCAAAAAAATTTGAAGGTAATATTTTGTATGCAAATTTTTTTTGCATTTTTTCAATTTTGTTAGAATTTTATTTTGTTTTATTTATGGATGTGATTAAATTTATAACTTAAAAAAAATCTCTGTTAGTATTTGCTTTGATGGTATTTTTCTCTTTTATTAGTGTATCAGAGTAAGAGTGTCTACAATCTAATTTCATGATACAAAAATTGTATGTCAATAATCTGTCGTTTGAGCAAATAATCATGAGTTAGTATTATGAACATTTACTTTGAGATAATGTATATTTATATATTGCAAAACACACAATTATAGCTCGAGAATACTGATGTGACTAGAACAAAACTATTCTTATGGAAATTTGAAATATATATGCAACGTCACAATGTTACATTTAGCTAAATTTGTAGCAAATAATGACAATTCTAGAAAAAAGTGAAAATGACATTAATACCCGAACCTGTTAGTCTTAAAATAACATTGCCTGAAATCCGACTAAAGTAACTATGGAAGGATGAGCCCCCCTAGTGAGTAGTAAATATATAAAGAGCAAAAATACTCGATAATAGGAAAAGTTTTTACTAAAATATAATTTTTAAGTTGGGTTGATATAATTAATTTTTTTATATGCATTTATCTTAGATCTAATTTATAGAAAAATGTGAAAATTGGCGATCGAAAAATTGATTTAGTACAAATAATAATAGTAAATAATAATGATAATTAGATCAAATGTTTGGTTCTTCGATAACAATTAAAATTCTTTAGAAATTTTTTGAAGAGAATTTCGAAAAAAAATTTGGTATTTTTATTACCGAATTTATTGTTATAAATTATGTATTAGAAGCATTCGATTATTATTTTATTTAATTGTTATTGAATAAAATTAATTATATCAATTATTGGATAATTACTTCAAGTGAATAATTAAATACCACTTAAACCTAATTGTTATGATTTTATTATTATAGCAGGTGTTTTTTTAATAATTTTAATTATTTGATTCAAAAAACTGATCATAAAATTGTCTATCAATTGACATTAAAAATAAATAAATGGATATAAAAAATAATAAGCCTTTTTATAATTTTCTTCAATTAAAATCATTCAGATCAAGTGTTTGTGATGACATGGAGCCGTTTATACAAATTTATATTTATACAAATTAGAATATTAATTTAATTTAACATTACGTGATAATATTATTATATATGAATAACTCGATTTTTGATGAATAATAGAATATAATAAATTTTTTTGAAAAATTTGCATCAGATAAGAATAATAATTAAAAAATTTTTATTTTCGATACTGAATTAAACAAAAACAACTTTTACAATACTCAATTTCTGTTAAAATTCTTGACTAAATTCGAAAATATTTTTTTTCACTTGATAAAGTCATATGTATATACTGAATATTTTTGTTGACTTATTTGTTAAAACAAATTTTAATAAATTAAAAAGAAACTTATACATTTTAGAATTATATCTAATAATAAAGACTAAACAATATTGAAATTTGCAGAATAAATCAGTCTTGAATTCAATTATACTTTATTGTATCGATATTAACACGATTAGCGAATCTTTCACTCATCACCAGATGAACGCATTGGACATACAGATTATTCTCAAAAGTCTGAGCTATAATTGATTCTTTTTTCAATCAAAAATCTTTTTTTATAAAAAAGATTATTCTCTCATTCTTATCTAAATTTTAAAATAATAAGCATCGTTTTTAGAAAATAAAATGCCTTTTTTTTTATTAATTTGATTATAGCTAAAAAATTTATAAAGCTCATTTGCATGCTTCACCGCTTGTCATTTATTCTTAGAATTTTTTTTTTTTTTTTTACTTTTTAGAACTAAATAAATATAATATAAAAATATCCTAGAGCATTTTCACCTTTCTCAACATTACCAAGTTTCGCACATATATTTTTTATATCTTAATTTGTTACGTTTTAGCTTTTCGTTGCATTGCAAATAATGTTTCGTCTGCTTTTAGATATTTCTATGGATTGAAACTATAATTGTTTACTTGAATTTGTTAAAAGTAGGGTTAAGAAGAAATATTTAGACCCTCATAAATTATCATTTTAAGTTAACAAGTTAAAAAATAATTTTAATACTTTTTTTTTTTGAAGTGTGAGTACGCGAAGCTTATAAAATTGTTAATAAGTTTTTTTTTAATTTAATACTTTGGAAGTTGTATTTTATTTGTTGATGCAAAATTGTTATACCTTTTTCGCATGTTTCCTAAAACGCAAATGTATAAATTGATTTTTGAAAATTATTTGAGAAGGGTGAAATCAATTAAATGTGTAGCAAATATTTCAAAAATGTAAGATTATTTTTTTTTTCATCTTGAAAATAAAATGAAAAATAGTTTTTTTAAAAAAAAAAAAAGACCCATTTCGACTTTGTAAGGTTATCAAGTTGAATGTTTTTTTTTCGGTGATAAAAATCGGAAATTTTTTGAAATCAATTACTATTCAATCTGCAGATTCAATATGTCAAAAAACACATCACCTATTTGTTTTCGAAATCGAAATTTTGAATAAAATTAATATATGAAAAAATAATGTGAATAAATTTTGATTTTATAAATTTAGATGTATATAATAAAAATTAAAAATTGAGATATAATAATTATAATAAAATAGGTGAAAATCAAATTTCAACTTAATTTTTGAATAAACTTTTCGAACCCCTAAGTTACTTTATTTAAGTAAGAAAATAATGAGGTCATCAATAAAGTTATCTAAAAGCCTTAAAATATTAAATTAATGAAAAGTTAATTTTAAAAAGATTATAACAAGTTGAAGTGAATTTTTTTTTCACAAGTTTCTAATGAAAAAAACGCCTATTTCTAGCAATATTAGTTGCTAACGGTTTATCAAGAAAAATTTAATATATCTCTTGATTATTTATTTTTTTATTTTCTGACTTCAAAATTCCTTGAAAGTAAAAGTTAGTACGCTTGTTAACGATACTTTGATTGATTTTCATAATGAGTCACTTATATTTTATAATTCTAAATTTTGTTTAAAAAAAGGAAGTGTTCTAGGCTAACCTGAATTTGTTTAAAATTAATGCACAAAGATAATTCCTATTAGCCATCTGTACAAATAATTTGAAGTTCAATTTTGAAAATCTATTTGCTATTTAAGAAATTTATTAAAAATCAAAACTATCGTAAATTTACATGATATTACTTTTCTCCTGTTTAAATATTATTTTCATCTTACATAATTAAATGTAAAATAGTAACAAATGAAAAATATATCGATTCTTTATCTAGTCTTAAGTTTAATTGTATTATTTGTATTCACACTGCTATATCTCGATAAACATAAATCTTTGAATAGTAAATGAATAAACAAGGTAACAATAATTCTAAAAATCATTTTTGATGGATAATAAAATTGAAACCGACACATGTTTAATTGACAGTATGCATAACAGATCGAAAAATAATTTTGAGTCAACAAATAAATAACTATGAATAACATGAAAAAATTTCATGTTATTGGGGCTTAGATATTCAATAATCATTGTTAAATGACAATGAAATTCATCATTTACTAAATTCAAATTTCAGTATTCATATTCTTTTATTCAAAGTATTTTATTTTTTTTCGTGTATTTTTATGTAAACTTATATGAGAATTCTTGAATTTTTTGTCTTTCATCAGCTAACATTAAAAATAATTGCTTATTAATGTTGTGGGGATATGATCTCAAAAAATGTCATTTTTGTAACATTTATATTGATTCCGTTATTTTTTTTCCAGGAGAAAAAATTATAAATTATTTATTAGTTTTTATTCTTAATGCTCATTATTTATACAATTTAATCGTGTCAGGTAAATTCTGAAAAAATTCAAATCTTATTGTCTGAAATGTATACATAAATTTTTTTTGAGGTCAAAAATTGTGAAACAAAAACTTATTAACTATAAATTTTTTTTTGTGTTCAAAACATAAAATTTTTATTTTTTTTAAGAATAGCTTATTTTTCTCCTTTTTGAACAATAATTTTCAATAATCTGTTGAAAATCAAATATATAAATTTTTCGAATACTTTGTTAATGCCTAATTCAATGAAATATTTTAGTTTTTTTTACATTTTTATTTGTTATTCAATTTGTGGTATATAATTTGTTGTCAATTAATCAAAAAATTTTTCTACAATCTGACGATTCTTGAAAATATTAAAATTTATAGACTTGTAGTCATAATTTAACTTTTAGCAAACCGAATTTATTTTTTAATATAAAATTTTAGAATTGAATAATTAATATGACAATTTAAAAATTAATATTTTTTCCAATTGAATTTACTGAGTAAGATCATTTTTTTAATTAGATCAAATAATGAAAATTATCATAGTCTGATTTTCTAAAGTTTTTTGAATTAGAATCGACATCCTTTTTCTTTCAAGGGATAGAATCAGTGATTGTGACCCTTTTCACAAAAGGATATGAGATGCCCTTCGTCTTCAGAAGTTTTAAGAGCTACTATCATAAAAATTTAGATGCCTTTTTGATTAGGAGTTTGTAGTAAAGATGACCATTTCTTGAACCAATACATATAAGATTAGTAACAAATTATATCCTGTAATCAGTAATTTTTTGGTGTTGTCGAAAATTTTTTCTTTTTAATTAATTGAAAAATAGATTTTCTTATAAGTTTAGAGTAGTCTATTAAGTTTGTATGTAAGGTGCCATTGAAGATTCGATAGCCGAAAATTTAGTTTTTGCTATCAAGGATATTTGTTTGTGGTGTGAGTTATTGTGATATATCTTATACAATGTACGCTCATTTCTGTTTCAAAATTTCTTTTCTTTTGTCACTAAATTTTCGTTGTATTTGGCTTTTTCTTCTGTTTGATCACAGATTGGACAACCAGTATTTTTGCCTCCTTATAAGACCCTACATTGTAAATCGATAATAGTTCGACGAAGTAAAGTTCACAATATTCAATCAATTAATTGATCTTTTTATCTTTGCTTTTTTCGCTTGCCAACTCTCTATATTTAAAGTTTTTGAACTATTCTTCATTTTCGTTTGACATCTTCATCGTTTTTAAATTATTTAACAATTCATCAACCTGCAGACGATTTCCTTAAACTTCCAAGTATACCGAATTTCAGTTGTTCTTATTTTCATAAAATTAATCTCAGTGTTATTTAATTGCGCTTTGTCTTAATCCTTTTATATCGATTTTTTTTGCTTCTAATGGCTTTATTCACCTGAATATTCGTCACATTGTTTAACTTTTAATGCTCGTTTTGTATATACCCCATTCGATAGTATCATAGATTGATTTAGGTTAATATCAATATTTTCTTAAAGTTGTGATCTCTGAGCCCTCATGCTAGATATCTTCCACAAATTTATTTTTATAATTTCATATCCCTTGTAATTTTTTTTACCATATTTTTCTGAAAATGTTCCATTCTCTCTCATTAGATCCTCAAAATGAAAATTTCCAATAATATAAATGTATGAAATGCATTCTAAAATATTCTTTTTTTTCCTCAATTTTTTAAAAACTAAATTTTTTCATCAATCATCAGATCATAAATTGGATACGACAAAAAATTAAATTTTTAATTTATTCGTTTATTCGGATAAAATAATTGTATATAATTAAAATGATTGTAATTAATAGTAAAGAAGAAGATAATTATAATGATAATGATGGTAAATAAACAAAGTAATAAAAATATTGATTAGCTTTTAGAAAACAATTTTATAGATAAACTACTAAAACAAAAATTAATAATGTTTATGACTAAGAAAAATAAAATTTCAAACTTGATTTTCTCGAAGGCTAGATATAATTTTTTTTAAAAATCAATTTTTTTTTATTACTTTAATTTATGTATTCTAAAAAAATCTGTGAAAAAAATTATTTTCTCGCTAAAAGTTCATAAAAAAATTTTCAATTCTTAAAGTAAATAAATTTTTAAATTTTTCTAAATTCAGGATTTCAAATCAAATAAATGATTAAATTTCGCATACTCATGTGATCTTTTTAATCAAAAAAAAATATGCAAAGATCATTCGCAAATTAAAATTTCAGAAATTTTTCATATTTTTTTTATATTTGTTCATTTCAAACTAAATTGTCTTTCACATAAATACACAATGTAAGAATTATCATTATTTTAAGAATAATATTATTAATTATTTTATTTCGCTAGAAAAATCGCTTTCTATGGTTAATCTTGACTAATATTTTTTTTTTATTTTTTGCTTATATAACATGTATTATAATCTTAAATAATTTTCTTGAATTAATATCCGAATATTTGGATGTACAAATCAAAAAAATGTTAAATTTAACTCAGTAATTAGTATTCTTCAAATTTCGCACATGGTTTTATAATAAATGATTCATTTTTTTGATATTTGTCTACCAAATTCTGATGCACAAAATTTCTGTTTAAGTAATTTTTTTCGTCATTTTTTTATTTATTTTTTTATCGAAATCAAATATATGTTTCATTTTTTTTAATCGTATTTAGAGATGTATTTGTGAATGGAATATCTTTAAAACACACTTTGAGCTATATAATAATAATCAAGTTTTGTTTAATTAATAAAAATTGTATTTTTCTTATCTAATATATCATCCATTTTTTTTAAATTTATTTTTCAATTTGAAAAAAATTTTTGACAATTAAGAAATAAAAAAAAATTGTTTAATTCAAGGAAATTATTCAAATTAATTATTCAATTAAATAATAAGTGCAATGAAAATGAAATGCTTTCAGATGATAAATTTTCTTATAAAACTACTTCGACCAAATGTTTTAGCAGAAATTTTTTTGTTAAAAATTTTCTGTAGTTATTAATTCAGATTTTGTGTTTTTTTTTTAAATCTAAAAAGTATTCAGTGTAGACTGTAATTGATTATAAGGATTAAAAAAACAACATCAGCATTGTTTTTTTTTTTTACCCACATCTCTTTTTTTTATTAATTTCAGAATTTTTAATAGTAAAAACAAGTTTAAAAATCCATTCAGATAATTCAATATCTAATATTTGATCTTTAACCAGAAAACTCATTTGTATTTATTTGATAAGTCTATTATAGTCATACTAATTGTCATACTTTTATTTTTATAACCATATAACATGTTACTTATATTTTAGCATACATCATTATTAGATATATCTACGTTTTAATATTCGATAAACATACACACAATTTTTGCAAAATAACAAGCTGAGTTAACAAAGGTGAAAGCGAAATCTAAAACCAAAGATCATTTTAATACACTTTTTATTAAAAAATAAAATTTTTGTATCTTCCATTATTAGTTTACTCTGCTGAGAAATTCGATCAATTTTCAATAACGTGCGTGTTCTTGTCTTTTCTAAATTTCAAAACGACTTAAAAAAAATGAAATCAAAGATGATTAAACTAAAAAGATTAAGTTCTTCTTTTAAAAATGCTCTCAAATGCATTATTTATTTGATTTCTTTTATTCTTATCCAATATGTAAGTGGTTCTTAGTTGTCGCTCACATAAAGCTAGATTAAAGTAATTATGAAAAAAGAAAAAGTATTTTCAGTAATCTAAATAACGTTACTTCTGCAAATTCAAAGACTGTTGCAAGAGCAATTAAAATTATATAAAAATTTAAAATAAGGTAATAAGTCGTCAAGAATAGTAAATTTATTAACAATATGGAAAAGTGAAATTTTTGTACAGTAATATTTTTAGAGAAAAAATAAAAAAATTTCTGGATTAAGATCTGGTTTGATGAGATCATTTAACAAAAATAAAATTAGTCATTTTATTGTAAAATTTTGAATAGAAAAATGTTTCAAAGAAGCTTTTGAATGATTTAAACTTTAGTTTTTAAAAGTGAAACCTTTTGACGATAGAAAAGAAGAACAGAAAAATAAAGAAATCAAAATGTTTTTGACTTCAAGAATTTAAATTCAAGTCAATGACTAATAGACAATTCCTTAAATAGATAATATCTATTATATCCTTTAATAGTGGTCATTGTATTTTCATAAAAAAAAAATAAATAACTTTGGTAACTGGTTTCAATTGACAAATAAAATTTTTCGATTTTAAAACTTTTATCCTCTCAAGTCAAATGATATATGGACTTAATGCCGTATTTTAAGAGTAATATGGTTGTCGATTTCTCAAAAACTATAAAAATTTATATTCAAAACTATTGAGTCAAATTTTTTTAATATCCTTTTAATGATTAATTTATACTATGGTTTGTTGAGAAATTCTTGAAAAAAAAAATTTATTCGTTTCTTGAAATTTATAATTAAAAATTTCTATTCTGAAAAAATATATTTATCAAGAAAAAATGAACACTCAAAAAAATTGATTTCAATTTAAAATAGTTTTTAATTTCAAGTTCAAAGGTCTAAAAAATATATCTGATTTTGAATAAATTAGTGAAGTAAGAAAATTAAAGGTTTTTCGAGATCAGATAAGTTAATCAAAATCATACAATTAGTATTAGAAATTTCAATTACAAATTAAACAATAGTACTAATGGTAAGTGTTTGTTAGCAATACTTGAAATTAATTCAAAAACTTTTCTTCTATGAGTTATTATGTTAAGATCGCCTTTTAATATTTAAAAGATTTAAGATACATCTTGATTAATTTGTGAGATCTAAACAATAAGAAGTTAATACTTCCAATGCAAATTTAATGAGTAATATATTAGGCTTTCTTTCATTATAAAAATACATTGTTATTAAAAATTAACGTACTGATTATTAGACTTAAAAACCTACTGAGTTAAATATATTTAAAGTTTTCATATTAATCAGAAATCTACTTATTTAATATAGTTGAAAATTAAAAAAATCGCAAACTTAAATTGTAAATTATGTTTTAAATCTGTCAAATTCTAAACATATGCAAGAATTTTTGTTCATTAATGACTTTAACTTTGCATTTGCTTTAGATCAAGCCAGGCATTCCCCCCGAAAACTGACTATTTTTTCAAAAGTTATATCTTCATCTATAATTTTGGAAAACTTTATATAAAATATAGAATAAATTTTAGAATAAAAAAATTAAATTTGAATTAGATGTGAATTTTGAGAATTTCATTAAATTTTTTTTAATCTTGGTGAAGTAATTTTATTTTTTAAGCAAACAAGATGTTTTGATATTGATTATCTCTTTGAATCGATGTCCAAATCAGGGAGTGTTTACGTAAAATAAATACATTTCTTTTGTTAAAAATAAAATTGATTCTGCACGTTTAAACCGAAACTTTATAAATTTGTTGATTTGATCAAAATTTTCGTAATCTTTTCTTTCAATCAAATCTGAGACAATAATATTAAAAATGAAAAAAATATATCGAATTGATGAAGCGGCAAGAAATAAATAATAATTTAGTACAGGTAAAATATTTAAAATTTATTATTTAGTGATACTGCACACTTATGAACACATTCTTAACTTGAATGTTACCTTTATTGATTTTTTACCGATATTTTTATGAGAACTAAATTTTTTCTTTTGCTCTAAACTTCCGTTTTTTTATTCAATAAGAAAATTTTTGCAGTTGATTTAATCATCATATTCTTTTTTTTTAAATTAAAATAAAGCGAAAATTTTAAATTTCAAATTTGAATATCTAAATTATGAAAAGTTATAATTAAATTAATTATATCCTTCAAGTCAAGTTTATGTGATATGCTATAAATCTAAAATTTAAGATTATTTTCTTTTCTGCATGTGCAAAGATCTACGACTTTTACATTATATAAGGTTTCAATTCAGTAATTTTTTAAACTTAAAATTATTTTTATTGTACTATTTTCAATTCTAAATTCGATGAAACAAATATTCTTCTTGCCAGTAATTTATTTATATATTATATTCTTTTGTTTTTAATTTCATTGCAAATTTATTTAATCAATTTCTAGATGCTTAAAGCATTTCCTTAAACTTTTGCTTTTTAATGCTTTCAGTTTTAATCTTGTTAAAGATGGTAAAAAGTTAAGAGGTTATAAACATTTTCAAAGCAATAATTAGTTGTTTTCAATTTGAAATATTTATAACCTAAAAGAGTTTAAAAGTCTATTTTTTTTGTAAAAGAACAATACTTTCAAATTAATATTCATGTTAGTCAATTGCATCATTTGATTAGTGCTTCATTTTAGCGAAAAAAAAAACCTTGAAATTTTTTTCTGAAATTTTAACAAAATTTAAAATTAGAATACATTCATTGTCTAGATTCTGCACACTTTATGCACAATCAAAAAATTTTTGCGTTCTAAAATTATATTTTACATTTACAAAAATCAAATATATAATGTAAAAGTTCGATTTTGAATGAAAAGAAAAGACTTTTTTTTGAGTCCTAATTAATAGACATAACGTTCAAATGGGAACAAAACATGTTTCTAAATTTTGAAAACTCCCATTAACATTAATTTTTTTTCTTTTTTTGAAAAATTTGATTTTATAAAATTTTTCATCATTAATAAGTCATTATGGTTAAAACGTTTGTTTGTCGCTAATTAGCTCAGAACTACAAATGAGGCTAATTGATCAAAATTTTTTTTTCAATTTCCTGAAAGCTATTTGATTTTTTAATAATACTCTAAAGAATTAAAAAAAAAATCTACAACTATAATCTTTCATAAACTTCAAGAAAAACATAAAATTTTAAAAAAAAAAACTGTCTATAGTAGCCAATTTATGTTGTGCTATAAAATTTTTATTATTGTGTATTTAAACAAACTAAATTGTGTCTAATTCTAATTAAATTGATTTGATCAATAATTAATATTCATATAATTTTCATATTCAGTTTAAGTTTGTTTATGTATGATATAATTAAAATGGATTAAGTTTGAAAAAAATCAATTAAATTTATTAGCTATGGTATTTTCAAATTTTTGGTTGAAATATCAGAATAAATTTCTTTAATTTGTGTACAATCAATAATTTAGTAAATCTATGTCTTAGTTCAGAATTGGTTCTTAGTGTCTGTAAATAACAAATCTTCATGAGCGAAATCATATAATTAGTTTTGAATAGAGCACACCTTTTAAATGCATTGTCTTTGTATTGTGCAGGTCAATATTTGTCTGCTAAAATAGGATTTCTATTTATCTATTTAAGTTCTCTGTATTTCGTAAAAATTTGAACTAACAAAATTTTTCGAAAATTTTTGTACTTGAATTGATAACCAAATTATTTATTTTAAAAGCCCAATATTGTATTTTAATATAATAATATATAATAATTATAATTTCAATATAATCTTTAAATATTTTCAATCATGAATAACATTTTTTTTTTTTCAATTGGTAAAATAGCTTGATCTCAATGAATTTATTTTTATCATATATCAAACTTAAAATGTTACTGATCAAAGCATACATTTTTTTCGAATATGATGCTTGTTTATTTTTAAATTTTTAATGTAGAGATGTATTTAAAATTATGTCTTAATCTAAACCATATAAATAAAATATATTTTGACTATATTTTGAAATATTTGTGTCATCGAAAAATTTAATGGTCAAATTTAATTGCGTTCTGAACTCAATCTTGAAGTTAACTTGAAAAAATAGTTGGCTTTAATACATTTGTCAAAATTTTATTATTCAAATTGTTACTTCAAACATTTTTTGTGCTAATTATTTGGCTCTATGATCGAATATTATTTATTTTCTTTTGAATTTGAATGAAAAGTAAATATTAGTTTGTGAAAAAACAACAATTTATAACAATAAATAATATTTAAATGAATTAGTAATCTATAACAAATTGAATTAAGTGTTTGCATTCAATACTTTTTCAATTTGAAATTATGAAAAAACTTTAAGTGCCCTTTTTTTTAATTTTGAAGCGAGTAAAAGTTTGCAGACATTGCTCGTAAGTGAATTATTGATGATAAATTTATTTATATTTCGAATATGAAAAAAAGTATAATGATTTTTATATTTCGAATTTAAAATTAATCAATATCCAGAATTTAATTTTTTTTAATTTAAAAAAAAACTAAAAAAAATTTCTAGGGTAAGATTTTTGGATGATTAACATCTGATGAAAGCTTAGCTAAGTCTTTCAAACTGAAGAGAGATATTTTTTTTATAAAAATTTGATGAATTTAATTAATAACATAAGCTGGCGACGAGGATCTAAGATTAATTAAAAAATATAAAATTTCAAAATTTAAGTGTGATGAGTTAGCAGGTTATTTATAAAGAGAACTATGCACTTGATAGAATTTGTCAAATTTAATCATTAGCGAACGGATGAAGTCTTGCATACGAAATTTTACTAAAAAGATATTTCAACTCCTAAAAACAGTAACAATTTAATTAAAAATTATTAATTACAAATGAGCATATTGAATTTTTCACATACTTGAAAATTCAAAATAAGGACAAAAAAAAAATTGATGCAATAGAAAATTTTTTTTTGTGCGGTTCGAATATCTAGAAATCGATATACCTTGATCAAATATATGTTCAAATATATTCTTGCATTTAGCTAAATTCATCAAAACAAATGAAAAACTTAGTATTATGTGACCATTAAAAATCATTAATTTCATTTGAACTAATTATAATTAAAATCAATTATCATCGAGGAGTTTAATTGCTTTTTAACAAGATTATTTGGTTACTAACAAGAAAAATAGATAACAAATTAATTAAAACGAAGCAAAGCTAAATGAGATAACGTTGAAATGAATCAAGGATTTCGACAAATCAATGTTCTAGTCATTTGCAAGATTTTGAAAACGATAGGCATATATTTGATGCAATACTTAATTGAAATCAAGATGATTGAATCTCAGTTAAATATGAAAATCGTTTATTTTTTTTTTACTAACTTTGAACATTAGTAAATAATAGATTAATTTTTAAAGTGGACGCATATTTTTGAAAATTCAGAATAAATTCCATAAATTATGTGTTGATTCGCACAGAAAAAAATAAAATGTGAAACTTTTATTATAAATAATTTTTGTTCGTCTAAATCAATTGATACAATTTTTCAAGCTAATTTTTATTGCCAAAATAAATCGCATCAAATTATTAGGCAAATATAATTTAGTTTTCAATTGTTCAGATTGAAATAAATTTATAAAAAGTATTTACTAATTAATACTTTGTGGGGGACATTGAATGAAAATTATTTAATGGTAACATCCAAACAGTGAATAAGTAAATTTTTTAATTTGAAATACAAAAAAAAATTATGCAACTTTCCACATAGACAAGATAAAAGATAATCAATATTTGAAGAAAGCTATAAAAAAAATTTAATCTCAAAATCTTATACTCTTGAGCATAGTTTTTCAAATCGGATTATAAAACTTTGGTAACATGTTATCTTAAGATATTAGATTTGTCGGTTCATTGCTAAACAATATGGCAGATCAAACATCAAATTTTCATCACAAAATAAAATAAATGATAAAAATATGTTATTGAAATTTAAGTAAATACTTTTTAGAAAATTATGTATATATTAATATACATATAAGTACGTATCTATCTGAAAATTAAACTTGATCAAATCAGGAAAATATTGAAAAAAGAATGTTATATAAAAAAAAATAGAAAAAAATGTCCGAATATTAAAATCTGCGAAACATAAATTAAGGAAAAAATTATTAATTATATTGCGCCAACCCTAGAAAAAAAATCTGTTCATTCGAACAAAAGATAGACATTATTTTAGATCGTATTAGAACATTAATAACTAATATATGTATCAACATATAAAATAAGAATGCTTTTTCAAATTTGTAGCATCTCGTGACTAACGGCGTTCTATTTTCTTCTAAGTTTGTTTGACTAATAAAGAACCGCGAGTTAAGAGTTATTAAATGATTTTGATGTTGCTTTTATTAGCATTTAAGTATTAAAATTTGAAGGTAATGAAATCAAGTTTATCTTATTATAATTCATCCAAATGTAGTTATGACCTGTGGACGCAAGTGCATGTTATTAAAGTATAATGAGATATTAAAAAACAGGTATAAAGTTTTGAAAGCAACAGTAACGTAGCAATACGCTATCGAAATAATAATATCTGACCATCAATGAACGGTAATAACATACAGGAAGAGAATTTTGTGCATCAAATCATATCAATTTGAACTATCTTATTCTTTTTGTTTTCGCTCAAAATACATAATATAGAGCTCGATTCGAGATTCAATATTTTGATTGAAATGATGAGCACACTTGTTTCAAAAAAAATTTTTTTGCCGCTATATCTTATAAGTTCTGATTCGATTAATTATATTTATATCTAAAGATAATACAGTAAAATATTGCCTAGTAATAACTCTGTGTAAACCTCTCATTGAATGGCAAGGTGTGTTTTTTGTATATGAAATATTTTAGATTAAAACTTGTATATCTGAAATATTCAAATGAATGATTGGCGAATCAGTCCAAATGCTTTAAAAAAATATAAAATTACAATATACATAAAGATATTTTTTAAATCGAATATACTGACCATTTTGAGCTAAATGGTTTTTGTGAACTTGAAAAATTTTAACAAAAAAAAATTTTATTTTAAAACTCTTATTTAAATTAGTTAGCATTACTTAAACATCATTAAAGAAAACGTATCATTCTGGTTTATCTAATTTTCAAATAATTAGACTATTTTTAGCTTTACTTAGATTAACAAAATGCGCTTTTTATTTTGAGACCTAAAATTTAGAAATTCTCCGATGCATGCATATCTAATTTTCAGTATAATCATTTGCCAAATAATTTGCACATTACTCAATCATTCAACAAAAATTCATATTTTTTAAGTATAAATTTATATAAAGAGCTTTTAATTATTTTTTTAGATGAACATATCTTATTTTAAATATTATGTATAATATATTTTTACAACACTAAAATTTTGTTTTACTATTAAATTATTTTTTTATATAATCTATCAAAAAATTATTTTAGATCTATAATAAATTTCTAAACAATTTTATTGATTTGACAATCTAAATATGTTGATTTTGCTTGAATCGCAAAATTTTTTTAATAGTACTTTTTATTAAAAATTTCAATAACTGTATTAAGTTCTTTTTGACTGGTTTACTTATTTCCGTGTATTTATAATTAAAAAAATAAATAATTAACAAAGATCTTATAGAAAACATTTATATAAATTAAAATTCCCCTTTAATCTCAATCAATACAATTTCATCGCTAAAAATTTTTATTAAAGAATATTTTTATTCGAATTAAAACAACATATCAAAAATTTTTTGATGTATTAATTTTTAGATTTTTGATTCGAGCGAAATGCCTGAAATATGATACGCATCATAAAAGAGTGCATACAAGTGTTACAATCATTGAAATTTTCTTAGCTTAAAGTCGTTTATATTGTGATGAGTTTATGATTGTAAGAATATTATTCGTACTATTACAAAAATATTTTATTTTTCTAACATTATTGAGAGCTTGAACATAAAATTCCTAAAGTGACAGGGGCATAATTATTAGTAATTAAATGATTTAAAGACACACTTAAGCAATTTACACCGTTCAGATCATCAGATGATCCTTGTGCAAATAGTCACCTTTGTCCGTTAATTTTTTATATTATTTATAAACAAAAATTGATAATAAACAAAATTTTTTCACAACTTGTTGCTTGAAAATTTGTTTTATATTCAACATTTCTATCTTCAAACTTGAACCTGAATTTAAGATTCTTAAAAAACATTTGAATAGAATTTAAAGTACTAAAAAAGTAAATATTTTTTGTATGATTTCTTTTCATATATTTTTGACTGATTTAGAGTTAAATTTTCACATTTTCGGATAATCTATAATGAAAAAAAATACTTAACAAAAAGTTTCTTTATTTCGTATTCACTTTATTTTATAGATTTTTAAGAATTTCGGTTTAGAATTCTTTTTATCAATATGACCGATGTTTAACTTTTAAGTATTCGTGTGTGTATTTTTTTCCTCAAAAAAAAAATTTTCTGAATATCTATTAAATGTATTTTTATATTGAGATGCGGCGAAATTATTACGATTTAGCTAATAGACAAAAGGCTAAGTTCAGATATCAAATTGCATACAATAAAAATCGCATCTAAAACGATGTAGAATGATGTAAATTTTTCAATATTTTCTTGAGTTGATTGAATTTAAACAACTGACCACAAAAAGTTCTTTAAGCTCATAACGCCGCAAATGTATATCTAGTATTTATGAAAATTTATGAACTTTAGTTCTATTACTAGTTAGTGAACATTTCGTAAAAAAGTATCCTTGAAATTATAAATCGTAAAACAAAATTTTTATTCATTAAATTTATAATTATATAAAAATTTATTGCGAAAAGAACAAATGTGAAATGAAAACTTCCGAAAAATATCCACGAAATACTTTATTCAAAAATTTTTGTTTCAATTTCTAATAAAAATCTTTGATCACGATTTAAAAACAAAAATTTTTTTTTAAATGATCAAATTTTATAATAAATTTCGATTTTTATGCATGTTAGGTAGATAATTAGCTTTTTATTCTTTTACTATCTTAATGAAATAGAATAATAATTTAAGAGAAAGTACTAAAAACAACCCGAAAAGTTAGATATCTTAAACTTATTTGCAGAATGAAAATAAGCTGTTTAAATTGAATGACAAGTCAAAGAAATCTTTCGCAATGACACTGAGGAACTTTATTTTTTTCAATGTTAGTTATGGTTTGGTGAAATTAAGAAATAATTATTGAAGTTGAATGTAGCAGTTTTTTCTTTAAACATGAATTCATAATGATTATTAGCGATATCTTTTTTTTTTATTTTTTCTTGACTATCATTACAACAAAGACAATTTATGCTAATATGTATTCAATTAGACTGTTTTTTTATTCTTATCTGATTTGATCGTATATATAGAAAAACAATCATTAGAATATTTGCTTACTCATATAAAAAATTTACCTAAAAAAAATATGCGACAAAACATAAAGCAAATCGTCATCTATTTCTAAATTATCTGAATTTAATCAATTTCATTAATTGTAATTGAATATTGATTCAAAAAAAATTATGGTTTTACCTTTCTGTTATATCGAAAATAAGTTTTATTCAATTCATTAACGAGCATCTGTTATGAGCTATTGAAAATATAAAATAATTGATTTCTTCGGTTTAAAACTCTTTTAAAATAAAGCAAAAATCTTATCAATTTTATTTAATAAATTAATTTATCAAAAGATTTTAAATTTTTATCTTAAATGCCTTGATTCAGCAATTCGAGCAATAAAATTTATTTCTTTGACCTAATCTTTTTGAGGAAATAAGTTGTAACATTTTCTTCAGATAATTTTAAGCTTTTAGATCTATTTTATTGGTCATTAATATTAAACTTCCTGTTTTATTAAATTAATTTATTTTTTTAATTTTAGTATCAAATACCTGTTTGTAAAAGATGTACTTATTTAATTTTTTTTTTAAATGCTTCTCAACTAATTGTTTTTAAAATATTAAGATTTGAAAAAAAATACCCTAAATTATTGCTTATTATAATGTCTATAGAAATGGTTTTGTCTCGTTAATAAGGATAAAATCCAAATCACTATTTGATTAATAGTCCAGTGTTCTAAATGACAAAAAATTTTATTCGCGAACTTCTTTTACTATGTAAAATTTTATACTTATAAATGCAATCGTGTTTGTCTAAATTTTAGGTAATGATTTTATGCATCATGAACTTGTGAAATGACTAAATTATTAATTGAATAAAGTTTGAACACAAAGTGACAGTTTATTTAAAATTTTTTTACTGAAATTTTCTTGATAAAATCTTTAATCGAATCTGGTTTTTTTTAGGTCTCGAATAATTTAAAGTCATGAAAAGATTTAAAATTAATGTTCGCTAACATTGATTATAAGGTTCTTTTAAATGTTGAATACCAATAATAACGGTATAGCTTCAAATATAAGCACTTGTTTTTTTTTTACTTTTAGGCTTTATAAATATTGTCTGATGATTTGATCAAGTCGAATAATCGATTAATAGTTTAAACGGGAGACTGATTTTATTTGAAATTTTTTTTGAAAATCTATGCTCCTCGTGATCATTTAGCTTGAAACTATATTTAAGTTTTTGGAACTTAGTTTTGTGCTTAAATTTAATGAATTTATGAAAATCTTATTGAATAATATATACAAATGATGATAAATTTGTGACTAACTTTCAAATTTATAAATGATTAACAAAGGCTAATACTTTAAATATGAAAAAACATGTCTTTTATGAGAATTCAACCAGCCTTTAAATCTATATAAGACCATTTTATAATATAAATTAGATCATTAAAAAATTTTTCAGTTATTAGATAATTTTAAAATATTCAAATATTAAAATTTGGTAATATAACACTTTATTTTTTAAATCTAATCATGTTTTCAGAATTAAATTATTTCAATAATAGAGTTTTCTAATTATAAATCTTATGTATGAAATTTTAATGTTACTTTATGAAAATAATTTTGATATAGTTTGTCAATTTTAGGTTTTGAATTTTTTTTTTAGAAAATTTTTTAGAAATTTTAATTTTTCTTCGATTATTACATTATTCAATTTTCATTTCTACAAGTTTAAGTGAAAAAAAAACCAATTAGCTTATGATCAATTAAAATTTGATCAAAATAAAAATAGCTTGTTTCTATTTAATTTTATTAGGAAATTTAAATAATGTGCCCTTTTGGTTCAAAAGAAACATACCAAACAATCAATCAGTAATTCTTTTTTTTTTTGATTCAAATTTATTTATATTGCCGTTTTGATGATTATCTTTATTAAAAGAAATTTATAACTATATATATATTGTACTAAAAATTTGAAAACTAAGCTATCATTCAAAATAGATATTAAATTAATAATGAATTATTTAAAATATTAAATACATGAACTATTGACCATTGAATATAATACCAAATGATAATAAAAAATAAGGCCTCTTTATTTTTTTAAGATAATTTAGCAAATTATTTTAAACCAATTAAATGAAACTAGAAGTGCATAAACACACTGATTTATGAGCAGAAAATGTGGTTAGAATATGTAATCAAATGATTAATAAATAAGCAACGCTATTAATTAAGTCATGGTCATTGTTTTTGTAATTCTATTAACAATAAAAATTTTTTTTCAATTTTCAAATTTATGATTCTTCGATCTGAAGTGGAATTTAGTAGATCTACTAGAGAAAGTGAAGATGAAGTAACACAAATCACATTTTACCTGCATACGTGAGAAACATAAGAAATGAAATTACTTTTATTGGTTAATTATATTTCCATTTATGCTTAATTATAGTTTGATGCATTTTTCACTGATATTTATGACCAATGATACTAACAATTGTTTGTAGAATCGATTATTAACTCTAAACTTGTTATTTTAAATTGAACATAAATTTTGAATCTTAGTTTTTAACTAATAAATTAAAAATCTACTTTGGTGAGGACTAATTGATAATCTTCAGTCTTGGATATCAACGTGATACCTTGAAATCATTGAAACAAAATATTAATGATAGATCGAAAACAGCTTTTGTGTAAAAAATGAATATCAAAAATTAGATAAATTATATTTATTACTAATTAATTTTCTTAAAAAACTCAGAAAATATTTATCTAAAAAATTTTTTTTAAAAATTATTCGAAAAAGCCAGAGCAATTATAGAAAGTGAAAGATGTATTAAATTTCCTGAATCAAAAACAAAAAGGATAATTTACAATTTTTATAAATTTCAAAACATAATTAGAAACAAAGATTAAACTAATTGAATAGAAAGAATTTGGTTTAAAAGGAAAATTTTCAATAGAAAGTTTCTTGGCCTTTCAAGTTTTTGGAATTCTTTTGAGAAAAAACAATCAATCAAAAACAATTCAGGTAATCTTTCTCAATTTCATACCGTGAAATTTTTCATAATATTTTTTATCAAATAAAAATTAGTATTTTTTTTAAATAATTGGTATCAACACTAGAGCCTGTATGTATTTAAACCTTTTATTTGAAAACACATTGTTTAATATACTTTATTTGTGTTAATACTACTTAAAGTAGTAATTAATACATATTTGATTCAAAAAATTGTGAAATCAGATAGGCTCTATTCATTATTCTCACATCTTCGTTTGTGCATCTTTAACAAATTGTGATTTCCATAACATTAATCCACACATCCTAATTCTGTTCTAATTTTTTTTCCGCCTGTAATTGACGTATTATAAATTTTATAAAATTGCAGCTTCTAATAAATAGTAGGTTTTCGTAAATAATATTCGAAAAATAGATTTCATAAATTTTAAAATTTAAAGAATTTTTATATATATAACTCGGCCTAAAATAAAATGAATACACTTTTTTTTTGTAAAATTCAAAATCAAATGAAAATTTTTTTCGAATCGAAAAAAAAATAAAAATTTACATAATATAAATAATTTTGATTTTAAATATTTATTTTTTTTGTGCTGTATATTTTTTCTCAAAAATTGTAATTCGTTTCATTGATAAATAATCAAATTAAGTATTCTAGAATCGATAATATAGATAACATAAATAAGTCTAACGACTATTTGAATTTATTATAAAAAATTTTCAAAAATGTTGTTTAAATTATTATATGCGAATTTCGAACACTTAAAATTAATTTCTAATATTTTTAATTTATAATCAAATTTTTATAATTAAAAAAGTCGCTTCATGATTTTTGAACTCTCTTTTTCAGAAAAATTTTTTAATTGAAATTAATTAAATGAAATTTAAACTTTCTAATTCATAGAAACTTAAAACCAAATCAAGTAAATGAAAAAATTTAGTGTCGAAAATATCTGATAATTTAAAGTTAAATTAAATTCAAAATTATTCAAGTCGGTATTCAACGATTCAAAGATTATATACACAATTTAAAATTTAATTATAACTAATTGTTTGTATGACATAATTTCATGATTTTTCAAAAATTAAATTTCATGGCTCTCAAATTTTTTGATACAATAATACAAATCAATTTTTTCGAATATCATTAGTAATTAATTTTTTTTTTCATTTCGTCCAGGTGTCGCAGATTTAATTCAAATTTATTCGTAATGTGAGTAATTTAATTTTTAATTGATTATTTTTGAATGTTTATTCAATATTATATTTTTATTAAATGTTTATTAACCTTTATTTTTTAGTCCGAAATAATTTTGAGGTCAATTTTTTTTATCAATTTTTACATCAAACTTTATTCGTACTGTTTTTTTTAAAGTTCAAAATATTAAAAAATACTTTTTGATAAAATCCGATATAGATTGAATATTTTAAATTTTAATTAAATAGCTATTCTTCCAATAGAATAAAATCAATTTTATTAATTTTGATTATCAGTAAAATTGAGCTTAACTCACTTAAATATTTATAACGAGTTTTATTTCATTCAAATGTAATAGATTATTAAAATTTGAAATCAAAATTTTAATTTTAAGATTTTAAATGATTTCGAATTTTGAATTAAAGCTTATCAAAATTGTTGAATCGGTTTGCATGATGAAAATCATTCTATACTTACTCAACTAAGATCCGGTAAAATTCGATTTCTTAAAAAAAAAATTTGAAGTTCATTTAGCTTTAATTTACTTTTAGAAAAATCAATAAAATTAATCAATTATTTGATTGAGTCTATTAGTTAAATAGAAATTCAAATTCGTTGCCTTATTATTTAAATACATGTAATGAAATCAAATGTGTTTGAAGTCAAGATTTTTAACGATGCCAAGTCATAAAAAAAATTTAAAAGTTCACAAAAAGCACAACTTTAAGTTGTAGAAAAATTTTTTACACAAAATTTCTCTTTCAGAAAAATTTCTTAAGTTCGAATTTTTTTTCTTCATTTAAGTAAATGCGAACGAATTAAAATTTTTTGATTTTTTTTTTAATTATGATTGAATTTTTTTTAAATTTAATTACATTATTCGATTAAAATGATCATCATTTTATTTTTCGTTTGCATAAAAACATGCCGATTTGAGTGTACGACACTCCTATCGATTTGTTCCATGTTTTATGATTTTTAGCTCTTTGTCAGCTTTTCAATAAAAATAAGATTTTGATTTTTTTTTTAGTGTGAATCATATTTATTTCATTTAAATTTTATTCGATAGATTGATTTTTTTTAACCTAAATAAGTACTAATTTTATAAAAAATTATAACTTAATATTTGATATTTGCTGTGATTTCTACTTCATTAGAGCCTAATCATTTACGTTATACTAATAAAAAAAAATATAACATAAATTAATAGTGCATGACAGAAATTCATAGCAAAAAATTTTGCAGAAAATTTTCAATAGATATTATTTATATCCGTTAGTCATAATCAAATGCTGCTTAATTGCTTTGAAAGTTCAATAAAATCGCAATAAGTTTAGCAAATTCAAAGAAAAAGAAAGACATCCATAAAAAAAATTTTTAATGGATTTTGTACAAAATGAATCTTTACCTAATTTTACCTCATCTCCGTTCTTATTAATTAATCGGCGATTCAGTATAAATCAATTAGAATTTCCCTTTTATGTACAAAATTGTATGATGTGCAGGCGATTTTTTTTGAAATTTTTTTAAAATTTTTTTAAAATTATTATTGAAATTATGAGATTTGTGACTTAGCTTTTGTTTAAATTATTGATTTAAATTCAAATTTAAATAAATATTAATTAAAAATTTTTTGAAATGCATAGAACATAACATAAAATTTGCTATTTGCTTAGTTGTTTTCAGTATCCACCAACTTGTGATTTAGAACCAATGCAAATTTCACACTCACAAACAATTTTTTGTGTTATTCAAATAAACAGACAAGTATTTAGCTTTGTTTCTATGCCTAAGTAGTAAATTAAAATTAAAAAAATATTTAAGGATCGAAGTTCAATTTCAAAAATTAAATTAGTTCAAACTAAATAATTCTTATTTAGTATTTGCGAAATCGATTTTTTTTTCTGTTTTTAAGTTTCAATTCAAAGTAGGTTTTATTTTAACATAATGCTTTTAGTTAATGGAATTTTTTTAAAGAAAATCAAGTCAAATATTTCATTTTTTCTTTGATAAAAAAAATAGTAGTCACTTTCGCTGAGCACAGATATACACGAAAGAGCAAAATAATTTTCAAGATCCTAGAAAATTTTTATAATTCCTTCATTTTAATTAAATTTCGTCAATAAAAAGATTATAATTGAGTAATTAGTTTAATTTGTTTTCAAGCGTGAATAAATTTAGTCTCGATTTTTTTGAATCTCGACTCAAACAATAGAAAAAAACCTAAAAAATGTGCATGATTTAAATTCGAAAATCTAAAGTCGACTTTTATTACACTTTTTAGTGTTAATTATCTGACAAATAAATAAAAATAATTTAATAAAATTCTTTAGTT